>OMNW01009290.1:0-32536 GCA_900303245.1 Selene dorsalis
GACCGCAACCCGAACCGGAACCGGGACCGGGATTGGAACCGGAACCGGGACCGCAACCCGAACCGGAACCGGGATCGGAACCGGGACCGGGACCGAGACCGGGACCAGATCCGGGATGCAGACAGGGACCAGAACAGGGACTAGGAACTGATATGTTCCGACGCTTCCGATGACATCTGCTGTATTTGACTTTACATGGCTTTGAACTCTGGCGAATTTCCTTTCAAAGACTTGAAAAGTGACATAAGTCAAATAGTCTAGCTACACGCTAATCCAAAATGGCGCCCATGAAAAAGTCCTCACTTCACTAGTCGTGTGTTTTAATGCTGATTGTTCACTTTGTTTCTTAAAGAATCTGAGGTGGGACATTGAATCAGGGTCATCTAGTGGGGAAAGTTACAAGTACTTCTCTCTAAGTGTAGCAGAAAGGGTGGTCCTCACTTCATCCGCACACTTACCTGGAGCTCACTATGATGCCCATACAGGAATGTGTGTGAGAGTTATAGTGTCAACTTGATGTCTAAAAGAGAGATGGATGTGTAAGAAGTGGGCTATAAGCCACGGCAGCAGGTGGTGTCATCTCATCCACCAGGTGGGTTCTGGATGTGTAAGAGGAGATCCTCTGAGGTGTTGTCTTGCTTTAGTGCTCCATCCTTGTAATTGCTTTTGTAACTTGCTGTAGCTCCTGTATCATTAGTATTGCATGACATGTTTGACAGCCTATTTATTCTCCACATCAGCATAATTTGGTTTTACTGACCAGGTTTATTATTCATTTTAACCTCAGGTGAAACTAAATAGAAGAAACTCGTGTATTGTAATGCTGTTCCTGCTCCCTTCACCCCACCACTATTTTAGTTCTGTTCAAGTGGAGCTATTTAAAGGGCACAGTGTTGGCACAGCACGATAATTATTGGTGTCATTTGGACTCTTTCTATATATTTAGAGCTGTATTTTGTTTGCATTTGTCTTTTCTCTCTCCGTGACTTGTCCCATGTTGAGGCAGCACATTTTTAGATTTTTTTTTTTGTCATTCATTTTATTTTATAAACAGCTTTCTTTACGATGTTAAGCCAGTTCTACAGTTGCTTTTCTCTTCCAGATCTACTAGATGATCTCCCCTCTAAGCACTTTGTTTTAATAAATCAAAATAAATTTTGATTTAACGAGTTAAGATGAGACACTCACAAACTGTGTCGAGGGAGCTGAAACCAGCAGGAAGCAAACATTTTTCCAGCTTTGACACAAATAACAACCAGGTCTCCCAGTCATTCCCAGATCAGCTGCTACTCAGGATACTATCCATGTACTTTCTTTACATATTTCATGGTAACATCTCATCACTGTAGGGTACAATATGTGAAAGAATAAATGTGAAATATGTAAGTAAGTAAGCATAGTAAATTAGCGAACATAAGGGCCAACCCCCCCCCATATGTCAGCACAGACATTTTTCAGATTTTCCAGTGTAGGAACGGATAAACCATATGGAGCATCCTATGACTGCTCTTAAGCCACAAGGCTGACTGATAAAAATAACCACTGACAATATCTCATTTATTTGCACAAAATGCACCACTCTGCTTAAGCTATAACAAAACCTCACATGGAGATTTACTGTATAGAGCGAGTGAGTAAGTCTGTGTAATGTTTTCTGGCAGTTCCTGTAATGAAGCCAGTAGCTTTACTCTGATCCACATCTTTAGTATTTTCTTTGACAGTCTTATCAAGGTCATCTCTAGCAGCTGTTCATGCATTTGGATTAAGAGGGATAGGCATCAGAAAAGTCCTTTTAGTCCCCCACAAAAGATGGTATGTGTGTGTTTTAATAAACTGTCATTCATGCAGATATTGTCTGTTTATGGAACCAGTGATAGGGAATGTATGTGGGTTAGTACCATCATGTTTTCCTCCATACTCGACTAACTGTTTCTGTGCATGTCAGCCACTTAGCATGGGTGAGATGTATTAGTGATAGTGGAAGAGAAGGGAAAACAGCTTTGGTGACTGAACTGCATCAAAGCACCACACAGCATAACTAACATCAAGTGTAAAAACGATCTCAATCACGCCAACTGTTTTGCAACTAAGGTGTGTTTATCTGTAAACTAACACAGCATGCTTTCAGCTCTGTACCACTTGTAGCTAGAATTCACCCGTCTCACATTAGCAAACCTCTGTAGCCTAATTCTCCGTGACTCGTGCTAGTGATGCTAATTCAGCCTGATTCTTTTTTCTTTTTTCTTTTTGCCCTGCTGCTGATCCATGCCTTAATGAAGGCTTAGCATGCTAAGCTGCCTTTGAACTGTCACTGAAAATAAAGAGAGGCAGGCTCACCCCTGTCATACGCTCAGCAAGTTAACATTTACAGTGCTCGGGCCTGCAATTCCAACCCGCCCACCCCGGTTAAAGAGTTAATTCATGTCATCCTGACCATCTCTCTGGTTTGGTTACTCCATGCACTTATGCAGCTTCTGACTTGAGCACACTGATATCATTTGCCAGTAGAGCACAGATTTATTTTGCTCTTTGTGCTTTGAACAAAAGCACATCTTTGATTAATTCTATAGTTCAGGCCTTTATTTACTGTATTTTTCCCTAAAGCATATGTTGCAATCTCTGGCAACACACAGTATCACCTCACCACCTCTTTTTTTTTTTATCTCTTTCAACCCACATACGCACACCGTGACGAAGGAAGGTGTAAAACGTATTATCACTGGTCCGAACACACACCGGCTCACCTCACCTTCATTCTCATTCAGAGAGTGCTCGTTCACATCCTTTTGTGTGAGCTCTGTGGTCTCCCAGTAGGTGGACAAGCTCTCAGCAGCTGAACAGCTGCATACCAAATCCTGGTCTGCTTGAAAACACTTAGTGGATCAGATTTGTCTTGAAATCATTAAAGCCCTTCTCACATCAAACCCTGATTTCCTCAGGGGCTTTATGAACAGGAGGGTTTGGCCTGGCTCTGGAGATGTTACATGCTCGTCCGCTGGTGATGGTGTAGATCAGAGATGGATGTGGGGCTGCAACTAGCAGTTATATTTGTTATCCATTACGAATTTAATTGTCAGAAAATGGTAAAAAAAAAAAAAAAAAGAAAACAGCCAGTCACAGTGTCGGAGAGCCTGAGGACTTCGTTTTCTAAAGATTAATTTAGTGATAAACAAGACTAAGGTAACTGATCACTTAGGATTATTAGAGACACATTGTCTGGCTTTCAGTTTACTCACAATCAATTCATCACTTTAATACAGTTGCCCTTTTATTTACCATAAATGTCACTTGAGTTTTCTTGCTTTGCTGCCTCACAAATCTGAGCTCATTCATTCTCATTCTACAATTCCTTCTGTATCCCTGCATCCATCTCCCCTCAGTAAACCTTCATTCCTGCCCCCCCTCCTCCCTTCCCTCTTCCTTACTGCCTCCATCCATCCATGCATCCCCGCATCTAACCAGTTTAAAGAGCCCAGTGCAGTGAGGTTTAAGCAGTGCACCACTTCAAAGATTGCTTTGATTCTCTCCTGCTCTTATCCCCCCCCCTTCTCTCTGTCCAGCCACCTGTTCCCATCCAAGGGGTTAGATGTGTGTGTATGTCTCAGTTGGGTTTGGAAGTGGGGTTGGGGGGTTGCTTGATCAGAGGTGTACCAATACTGGTTTGAACACACAGTTTTAGATGGATATCATGTGCTTGGAAGACTTTGCTGAATTTGGGTAGGAGGGTGCCTTGTTCTGTGTCTGTAGCTGCCAGTAGAGGTCAGCATCGTCCAACAGCAAGGCAGCGTGTCACCCTGGTTGTCATCTTTGTGTCGTGGACTCACAGGCAACTGATTAACAGTTTTTAGATCAAAATAATTGTCAGATGCTCTGAACTCCAGTGCTGTATGACACTGGATAGAGATAATCACTTTGTTCATTAGGTCAATCTCATACATTTAAGATAGGGAGATGCTGACAGTCACTATTTGACTTCCCCATTACTTTAATGATATGCCCTATTTTCATTACAGACTCAAAATCCCTGTGGAGCCCAAAGCCTCATTTGTCCAAACTGCAAAAGAGGAGGTTGATGACTCTGCAGTGTTAAATTATTTGATTGGTTTATTGATTCAGCCAGCATGCTGGTTATTGGTTGGCTTAAGTAGCACATTGACCCGGGAGAATTGACTGCTGCTGTCTAATATTAAAGGAGGGGTCCAGACGGCTTCTCCATCAAACAGCAGTGAGAAGGAAACAAAAGGCTTATTTGCTGTATTGATGTTACATTTTAATCCCTCAGAACAAATGTGTTAAGTGGAAAACAAAATGTCAAGTGTATGTGTGTGATTTGAATTTTGTGAGCTAAATTGCTTTTCTTTTAAAAAAAAAAAATCACTGTTTATTCCTCCTGTCTCTCTTCATCTCTCTCAGTGTCTTCCTCCCCTTGTCAGTCTGCCTCTGTCTGATTTGTCATCATCAGAGGTGTGGGTGAGGCGTGGTTCTGCTCACAGCTCTGCATAAGTCAAGCCTGAATCTACAAGTGTGTGTGTCAGTATCAACAGCAGAGAGGCTCTTAAGTAAAGGGTGTATTTCACAGATGAGAGAGTTTGGCTGGCTCCCAGTGCCAAGCTGAACAGGTATCTTTCAACTGATCTGGGTGCAGCAGGGATGGTGGAGGGGGTCAGGAAGCAGGAGATGAAAAAAGGCTCTGAAGCATGGCCAGCTTCCTCTGACAGAGGTCTGAAGTAACACACTGAGACCTCAGGTCAGAACACACACATACAACCAAACAAAAAGACTGCTATTCATTTTAATGGTTGTGGTTGTGCTGGGAGATGTTGAGGTGTGCAGAAACATTTCAAAACATTTCTAGGATAACAGACTGCTCCTCTATGACACTTCTGGATTTTCCCCTGTTGAGATTTGACAGTTCATAACCACATTTTTGTTGATGATTGTTTTAAGTTGTTTGTTTTAAGAATTACAACCAAGACCTGCCCTAAAAGGGGCAACGGTGAGTTGAATTAAAGCAAAGGGTTTACAGTGCCAAATTATGCAATTCTTCAAATGACCACTTGAGGCAGGGTCCAAAATTGACTCTTTCCCAATAGACTGACATGTAGAAATATTCAACTTTTCAGCAGGAAATGAAGTTTAGTCTGGTATGGGGATCTGACTTATCCCTTATGACAGCAGGTTGGGTTTTTATAGAACTCATCTGTTTAAATTTTATTGAGGCTTATAGCTATGATCAGGGATGAGCTGCACAATGTCCAGCCACTAGCTGTCTGCTACACATCATCTCAGCTAATTCAAGTCACTGAACTCCCTGTGGTTCGTAGTGTTGGCAAGAATCCATCCCAGGACAAAATCTTTTATTAAAAATGGCCAAAGTCATCCCTGTGGTATCACTACAGGAAAAATCTAATACTGAAGATTAATGAATGCCTGAACAAAGTCCACCAAGAACATTTTAAGTGAAATCTCAACTTTGAGGAGGTGCTGTAAGATTAGATTTTGGATCAGCATGGCAGCGTGACTATCTTTACCAGGTTACAGCTGAAACATTAGCCTCAAATGAGGTGAGCCAAGAGGAAAATTCAGGGCATCTCCAAAGTCACTAGAGACTCAACTTTGCTATAGAGCCATAATGTTAAACTTGTCTCTGGTCTCTGGTGGCAGATCCCATTTTTGTAGCATTGTTTCTAAACCACCCCGTTAACATTAATCTGCAGTAACCTCTACTTAATGTCAGCCAATATACTGTATGCAGAAAAAGATGTATCAGCCAAAATTAGGTGATGTCTATCTAGCTGTTTTTGTTGTATGCCCTGCATTTTAGAACTTCATTTTTCAAATGTCATCTCTGCTGAATAAAGAGAGAAATGAACTGGAAGAGAAAAGCAGACAGATGAATAGATAGATTGATAGATTGATAACACATGACAAACATCTCAGGTCAGACATTTTTAGATCCGTGTTGCAAGCTGTGGCCAGTTTAGACACGAGGATGTGAAGTACCTTGACGAGTACTTTTATGGCCGGTGTGTTGCGAAGAGACGGCATGGGAACTATTTACAGGCACAGACATTGAGTCATTTGGATTAAGATGGATGGAAATGGGAGCCAGTAATGACAGTTACCTCAGCAATCAGATTTAAGCCGTCATCACCTTCATTTCACAAAACGGTGTCTCTGCTGCTGCAGCTTAAATTACTCAGAGCTCTGCATATTTGAATGCTGTATTCAGGTCCTCTCTCACCGTTCTCCCCATCTTTCTTTATCACTCATCTGGCCAAGTTTATTTGTGCAGGTTGACCAGTTGCCAAGGCAATGAGAGTGCTGTAAGTTTGCTGCTGCCTTGACAACAGGCCAGACAAGCGCTGCATTATCAGTATGACAATAGCAGCAGAGCAAATGAGGAAAGACGAAGTGAACACATTGGGGAGAAAGAAAAAACTAAGTAACAAAGAGGCCGGTGTTGCTCACTTGACGTCAGAGTTTGCACAGTGTTTTTCTCTCTCCTTGTGGTCGGTGTTACAGATAAGATAACAGCTGTATGATTGAGCAGATACCCTCAGAGAATTAAAATTGTGTTGTTTCTGTGGTTGCATTGGCTGTGGTTCACAAAAATATTTTAGTTTTCCATGATGTTAAGGTCATTTCATAAGATTTTTGATCCGTACTAAGAATACACCTCTGTGGGAAACATTGCCCTTTCCCCTCTTGATAGAAAGTGTCAAATTGAATCACATTGAATATCAAAATCTTGTCAGCATTCAGTTGTTGCAGCACAAACAAATCACAGTACTGGGCTTGAGACCCAATCCAACACCTGGATTTGATACAGACATTGAAGTTATTTAAAGTTATCAGTCCCAAACCGATCACTCGTTTGTTTCCAGTTTAATTTATTTTTATCTGTCCTCAAATACACACTCTAATCAGCAGGATCTAGTTCTTTGCTAGATTCCAAATAGTTTGCATTTCTGCCAGTGACATTTGATTAACTTCCCCTTGTGAAACATAAAGCAGACACACGCATCACAAGAATCAAAACCAGACTTTGGTGGAGTGCAGTACTTTGATACATATGTAAAGAAATGTCCCTGATTTATTCTTCGCTGGGTAGCGTGTCTTGAGTGCTTGAGCCGTGGAGGTATACCCTCCATTTGTAAAGTCTGAAAGTCTGGTGAAACCAGAGAACAGAGTAACTCACCAGCAAGGTATCCTTTCTTTGTAAACCCCCTCTGTGATTTATTTTCAACCTGATATGCTTGTAGTCGGAGCTAGCAGGCACACCGCAACATTTCCTGAAATTGATGTTGAAAGGACTTGATAGAGCTTTCACTATGATTATGATGCTTGACACTGGGAACATATAATAGGCTAGTTAGTTGGGTTTTTTTTTTTTTTTTTTAACTCAAACGTGTGCCTGGAAATGTAATCAAAATGAAGGCCAGCAGTGTCACCTCTGACTTTCAGTAGTGTCTTATAAAATGATTCGCATTAACAATGTGATTGTGTGACACGTTATTCTCGGGGGCTTGCTGTAATGCCAACGATGTGATATCAAACTATCTGTGTTTTCGGCAACTGTCTCCTTGGTCGTCTGTCACATAAAAAAGCCACAAATAAGCCTGTGTTATCCTATCCAGCCGTGGCAGTGAGTGTGACTTCCCTCAGACGACAGCGTGACTGCACAGTCCAGAGGCAGAAAGCAGAGTGAGCTGATCTGTTGAATCAAAAGGCCGTTGTATGCATGTCAGAGGTCAGCTTTTAACCAGCAAATCCCCCTTTCTCCCATCTAATCCTCTGCCCTGGGGTTTTCCCACACCACAGGGCTCATCTTGGGGCAACCAGAGCCCAGACAGACAGGCGTGATGCTCTCTCAGTATCCTGCGGGCCACAGACGAGACACGCAAGTTGTCATGTGTCCCACAATAGCAGAACCATGGCTCCAACTCTGCTCCTAAGAATTGACAATATGATTAATTACGTTGAACACATGATTTTCACTGCATGTACTTCATGAGAGTGTTTGAAGGAGGGTGAGTACCACAGCAACAACTTTATGCTGGACGAACTTCTTCTCTGTGGTGGTGCTATCATCAGTCCACATTTGCTCGAACAGGGAGTCAGCACTTTAGGCCAGTAAAGCTGACTGGACTTGCTTAGTCAGGGAGGCTAGTGATCTGTGCTGTGTATCTCTGCATTCCTTAACAGCGTGCGTAGCTTTGCCTCAGTTCAACCCCCTGTAAAATAGTGTGGCCTGGGGCGTACACAGAGAGCATTACACACACACACACATGCACATATACACACTCATCATTTCCCTCACAGACTGAATCGCTCATTTGGTGTGGAGATCAAAGACTCCAATATTTATAAGTGGTCTTGGGGTGTAATTTGTCTCTCCTTTGATTCTGATGAGACCATTCCAGTCTGCCCTTTATTTATGTGTTATCTCTGTGTTTATTTATTTATTTATTTATCTGTAAAAACCAAACCTCTTCTTCCTCATTACAGCCGCTTTAATGTCCTTGCGGAGCAGGAACTAATTGACATATAATGAACGCTGTGCGAGCTCATTCGAAGTGAAATGTAAATTGTTTGCCTGCAGCTCTGGTGATGAAACAGGAGGAAGACAGATTGGATAACCCGCAGTGTATGGAAAGTCCTGTCTCCTGTCATGTGGGAACACAGAGCTTGCACTGCCTGAGTTTTAGGCCTGTATATATTTTTATGGCACATTTTAACTCCCATCTGGTTGGCTTATGAGACTCTTGGCTTTGTTTGTTTATCTTCTAATGTGTTTTAGAGCCGTTTTCATCTCCGTAGCTCTTTATAAGCCGCCACGTTTGATCCGCATCTGTCATGGCCGTGTGTAGCAACGCCCCAGTAGTTTCCTCAACTGGATTCCAGCCAGTCAAGTCCAGACTCTAGTCTTGGATTGACACATGAGAGTAAAAATCTTGCAAAGACAATGAAGCCAGATAGAGATTATTGACATAGTGTGTGTCTCTCAATCTCCCCCTGCTTCTGCCTTTTAAATAGATAGCGTCCCCACACAGGTGGGATGCGGAGTGTGTATGAATGATATGTGGGCGGTGACAGGTATGCCTGTTTGTGTTACAGCAGGTGCGAAATGCTAGAGACTCTTTGTTTAAATAAGGAATGTCCTGAGGCAGGTGTGTAGCCCACGGACGACCCTGTGCACCTGTGTGTGTTTGCGTATGCTGCCACACGTGCCTGCCCGTGCCCAGCGTCATATGAGGAACGGCCTCAGCACAGCCTGTAATATTTAATAGCTTGATACTTGAGCCAGAACGCGTGCCTCAGTTTGTGTATCATTGTCAGATGGTGTTCAGCCTAAATCTCATGTTCCAATCTCCAATGCAAGACGAGTTGGGGAGCAGCGGGATCCCAGGGAGCTCTTAAAATGGCCTTGTGTGTGTCCTGACGTGACACACTGACCTTGTTGTTTTCTCCATCCTGAACGTCTGATAACAAGTCAGGAAAAAAAAATCTTCATCATCACTCACTGTCTTAAGCTCCTCCCTCTGTGTTTTTGTGTTGATGATCTGCTTCTCTATGTTTCACCTCTCGCTGTTGCTGTCTGTGTAGGTAAGCTGGTCACGTCTTAGTGTGTGTGTGTGTGAGAGTGTGTGTTAAGGTGAAGGTACGTTAGACAGGCTGAATAGAGGGTGATGGTGGTTTGAATCGCAGATGCTCTAACTCAGACAAGCTGTGCTCCAGGCTCCTGAATAATGAATCTGGAGCGCGAGGAGAATGGTAGATTGGAGCCAGTGTGTGTGTGCTATCCCTGATTTGTATGCTGTTGTGTTTCCTACACTGTTGCTTCAGTTGATGTTTCCCTTCAAACTCTTGAGTATATGACAGTCAATTCGTAAAAGACTATGATGGCTGAATACATCTTGTGGTTACTGTTCCATTCTCTTCAAATGAAAGAATAACATCAATAATTAAAACTTGTTTGAGAGGAAATGTTATATTTTTTCCTTTTGTCAAGAAATATTATGTTTGTGTGGTCACTTTTCATGCTGAGCTTTGGATTGGATTTGATGTGCATCCAAACGTAATCTCACTCAATGTGTTGACTGAGTCCGGCAAAGCCATTGTCTTTATTGGGTTAACTTCAGAGCTAGTGGCGCATAATATTAGCATAGAGACTATCCTCTGTCTGGTCTGATTAATGATGTGTGACAACAGAAGGGAGAGTGGATGGGTCTGCTTCCCAAACACAATAGAGTGGTCTGGATTTTTGCTAAAACACACACACACACACACACACACACACACACACTCTACTAATTTGGTTTTGCCTCAGTAGCTCTCTGCTTGATGATGTGGGATCCTCATGAGCTCCAGCAGGTTATAATGAGAAGAAAGTGATAAAATACGTGTGTGTGTGTGAATCTGTGCTCCGCCAACTGCCTGACCGACACCCAGAGATGGGGAAACAGACCTTAGCTTTGCATATGGCTGCACAGATACTGTACACTTCTAATCCTGAGAGCTCTGTCTGCACTGATCTGGAAATTCACAGCAGACGGGTCAGAATCATGATGTTGATCGGCATCGAGCTTCACAAATCCCTGCGGAAGCCACTGTGATGATGCTGGCTGACAGCTGCGAAGCATCCACAGAGCCCTTGGTGGATTTGGCAGGGCTGTGGGAGCGTGAGCGTGTTTGGCCATAAAAGTTTATAGTGTTGCACAACAAAGACGAAACATCAATGCGTACATGCGTTCATGCTGCGCATCACTTATGTTGTAAGAAGCCTCTCACCCTGCTGTTGCTTGAAAGTGTCCATTTCATAATCTGCTGTTTTTACTGTCATTGGCACAGCACTGCCACACTGGCTTATTTATATAGTGCTCAGCTTTCTTGTCCAAACCCTTTATTGTTACACAATATACCTGATATGGGGAGTTTATTAGAACATTTGTCATATCAGATTCCCCTTTTAGACGACTTTGCGTCTCTGATACATGTAACTGATTCTTCATTGAGTTTATCTGTGTGTGGGCTGACACGATGTGTAAACACATGCAGACATGCAGCTCATGTCCAGCACTACTGTCATAACTTTGAGTACATCATAACATTTCAACTCTGCCTCATCTCTCTAAATATACATTAAAAAGAACTGACTTTAGTATATGATGTATTGAGACACATCAGTTAAACTTTCTGGTGGAGGTAAGGCACATAGCTAATGCTGTATCAACACTGCTGGAGTTAGAATGACAGGATGCACAGGCAGGTACAACATCTGCATGATTAGAAATGCAGGATTTTTACTTTTTTGCTAATCTTCCGTCCACCTTTTTTTAAACTGAGCTGGCTGCAACAATCAATAAATAAATACAGAAGCAAATTAAGTTATAAAATAGAAATCTCAGTTGACGCCACATTGTATTACTTAATTAATGGATGTAGTTCCTTTTTTATATCTTTTGTAATGGCATATTAATCTATTTGATGTTTTCTTTAAATTTTTTTTTTTTTTTTGGGGGGGGGGCAATTATAGGCCTCCATAATTACTAAGCATGTGTTTGTATATTTAATGGTTAATGGCTAAATGGTAACTAGTTGGGCCAAACTGTGCTGGTACTTTACAAGTGACTGTAAATTTGTGATTGAATTATAGGAGTTAGCAGATGAAACTAAGCATTATTGAAAACTTCAGTTAGAACACCTTCCAATACACAGCATTAATAGTTCAACAATGTACATTTCTCTCTGATGTTTGACTATATGTAAGTTGACTGTGAGTTGGCTGGCAGCCATCTGTTGTTTGACCTCCTGCCTACTGGCACACAACCAGCCTCCACAGGTCCTGTGTGCGTGTGTCTTTCTATGCTCAATAATATGGTGTTTTTATGTGTGCAGACCATGACTGTCAGTCAGACATTGTGGACCAGATGAGGGAGGGTGGAGGTTGTCATTAGCAAGGCCCAACATCGGCCTTGTTAAGGGTTAATAGGGTCATGCTCCTTCCAAAGGTGCACATGTGGGACTTATTTTAGTCCAGAGGTTAGCCTGGCAGAGGGGGTGGGTAGTTTTGGGGTCCACTTGCTAAATGGGCATCTGTCATGATCATATTTCAGAATGCTTTCATTCATCGAGTCAGGACTAGTGTCGAAGCCATTAAAATTCAGGAAGCTGATTGGAAATCAGGTTGTGGTGGATCTGAAAACCAGTATGGAGAAATAATGAACAATTGTCAAAGAAAAGTGACTAACTCCTCAGAGTTTCACCTCACGTCTATCTAATGGAAAAGCAACTCTCGCAATCCCTACTGTTTGGTCATATATCATGTTTAATATGTCATAAAACAAAAGTGTAAAAATTATACTGTTGTGGTTTTTACAGGAGCTATGTGACTATGTAATGGTATGGTTACTTCCTGGAGTCCTGTCAGCAGTATGACGTTGTTGGGCAACCAGCAGATACGTCCAAGAAATCATTGCTTAGATGGGTTCTTTTTCCTTTGGACAGAGCCAGGTGGGTTGTTTCCACCTGTTTCCAGACTTTGTGCTGAGCCAGAAGTATGATAAAACTATGAGGCGTGCCTCCCTACAAGGGCACAGGAGAGTTAAAAGTGGGGCATGCAGGGAGAGAGTCAGTGGAGCGCAAAGTAGTTTGTAAAGGAAAATGATGTCATTTACATGATATGATCTCAACTAAGTTGAACATTGTTGTACGTTTTGGAGTGTGCGACATGGGACAGTGAGAATGGTGCAGGGAGCATTTCAGTTTCTCATCCAAATCTTTTTATGACTTTTTCTATTCATATTATTACACTTAATCAGTATGTGCAAACATTTAAGGCACTTTAGATCTTCATAGATATTCATCATGCAATATGAGCAGAGCAGCACCTGATCAGTCCCCAGGCCACAGACGCAGAGCCAGAATCAACTATCTCCAGAGACAAGAAGACCAAGGACTCATGCAACAGATGGTTTGGCCCCACACAGCCCTGATCTCAGTATCATGAAGAAAGAAGACACCAAGGCAGCCAAACAACTGCAACATGTTTGGAACAACCTACCTGCCAAGTACCTTGATAAAACTATGCACAATTGTACTTGGGGGAACTGGTGATCACATCAAGGACTGATTCGATCTATAGGGTTTGCTGTGCTTCGTGTGAAGTACCTTGATAAACAACATATTTCTTTGCAGTATAATAGTTGGTAACATTTTTATAGTGTCTCATCATGCAGGTCCAAGGTCCAGTCATGGCTAAAGAGAGCCACTCATCTAAAAAGCTTTTCTCAGCTTTAATCAGAGGGGCTTGGCTTTTTTTTTTAAAGATTGAGCTTGATAGACTAATGAGACACGTTTGTTCTGTCCTCTGTCGTCATGCCTAAATATGTGATCTCTGTAAGCCACTGTATTTATTTTTTTTTACACCCACTCCACTGCTGTTGTTGTCTCCTTTTCCACTCTTGCGTCACAGCAGCTTGTTCTTAACTATTCTCGGTGATGTTTCTGACGGTCTTTGTGGCGTGAGTCACTGCAATTTTGTCCTGAAATAGGTTTGAATTGCGACAGCATCAGTTTAGTCCTTTTAGGAGACTGTTTTTTGGCTCCTTAATGGAAAAAAGGTTGAAGCAGAGTTGTGGCAGTGTGGAGGCGGGCATAATATGAGATGCTCTTCCTGAGATGCTGTGTGGGATGTGCACAGTTTGCAGTTGACAGCTTCTCTTTCACAAGTTCTTATCTTTATGTCCCCTGGAGACATCTTTTATTGTACTTTGTCATTGAACACATGTAGAAGAAGATGGCTATACACACCTTTTTTTCCCCTGGCTTTGTTTTGAATATATTTCACTAAGAGCTTTCAAAAACGGAGATTAAAGTCATGACATATTTCTCTTCACTCTCAACACTACACACAACATCCTGCCTTCACACAATAGCCCTACAGTCCTGGCAGGTATGGACAGTTCCTCTCAGCGTTGTTTAAATCCCACAGCTGGAGAAGCATCCAAGGTCACTCCTGTTCAACACACCAGACTTCTCAGTGATTTGTGTGGTGTCTAATTTGTTCTCCATATGGTCCATGCACAGAGTCACAGTGCATATTGGCTTATACCCCATACACACTGACTCTCACGCACACATATACACAGAGCTAAACCCTCCTATTCCATCTCTCTTCGTCCAAGTTGCTAATATAAACTGGGCCACATGCATTTGCAGCTGCTTGTTAGAGAGCGGTTTTTAACTGCAGTTTCAGATTGGCTGTCCTGATCAACTAGCATTAATCTGCTAGATTGGATGTAATGAGCCGTATGGGATTCATCTGCCATTCAGTCCAGTCCTAAGGTCTGAGCTCTGAACAGTGTCCTGGTTAAACTAGGAAACTGAGCGGGATGGAGGTGTAGGTGGGAAACCAGACAGCGTTCCTGTGGATGCCTGCTCTCTGCCAAAACACAGTGTGTTAGCTTTATTAGAGCGTCACCTCAGATTAAGCTACCTCAGAGGAGAACAGGTTTTTCCAAGCAGAGCTCCTCACAGGGGTGGGGCTTTGATGTAGAGGAAATAAGATTTGACTGGGAGACACCAGGGAGAAGAGCTCACATCGTCACTGGTGGAGTTTGAGAAGATGCAGAGACAGGATGTTTCAACACGCTCAACTTTTGAGAAATGCTATTTTCCAGAAAGAATATGGAGCAAAGGCGAGTAAGATAGTGAGAAAAAATTTGTGAGGGCACCCTTTGGGTCCTGGGGGGCTGTAAATTGGCTGCTGACAGCATCTTTGTACACTACGACCTGTTGCACCACCACCAGAAGGAATGATTTTTTTTTCCACGCACTTTGAAGTCCCTCTTTCTCTGTCTCCATCCCTTGTTTTTCTCTTCAGCTCACATTTTCACTTTTGCCTTGATTTACATCTCCATGGTTCCAACCTTTGTAGTGCAAAAGGAAACCCACTTTAATTTCAGCTAATGAGTGCTGAATTCAAGAGAGCTACATTCTTGGGATGAGGCAACCTTTATCAGGTGAAAATTTGCAATGCAAGTGGCGTGGATAGTATCATTTGGAAAAAAATAGGGCAGCAAGAAAAATTTTAAAGTTTATTTTTGGTTTGAAGAGGCTCTTTCTTCTTCAATAACAGCACCTAGAAAGAAGGAATTTTTTTTTTAAAGATGCCAATTAGAAAGTTATTGTAGTCTGACTTTACAACGAGTTAATGATCAAAGGACATCCATATAAGCCTACCACTTTTCTCGTTTTTTTCTGAGTACAGAGGTGTAAAGTAAGTTGTGAGGAGTATAGCAATGCATCTTGGACATTTTTGGATGAAACAAACCAATGACAAACAGTCGTACATTTCCAGATTGACCAGGAACACCACCTCCATATGGAGAAACCCTGGTCTAAAATCATCATCATCCATGTAGCCTATTATCACTTGTGTAACCACTCCATAGTTTGTTTGTTTAATTGAGCAGAAACATGATTGTGGATTATCATCACATCAACACCAACAGTTGTGGAGTCACAAAAAGGTAATTTTTCACATGTGATAAATGTGAAATAGCACACTGATGTTATAATCTTTGAATTGGTCCACAGGAGACATTACACAGTTGTTTTCAGAAGCAGAGCTGTCCTCTGTGTGACTAGTAAACTGTACTTCATGTACTATAATCCCAGTGCAGTGCTCCTTTAATGATGGAACGCTGGGCTGGATTGCCGCCCTGTGGTTTTCCTGTTATTTGACATATTATAAAATATCTGTCGTGAAATTTGTCAGTAGTGTGTTTTGGCTCACAGTCTGGGACACCAGTTTAATGGCTCCATTGTTATTGTCATAAGCTCCACCTGAGATTTTCCGGCTAACATGTCAAAATGCTGTGTAAAGAGATTTACAGTCCCAGCTTCTTCATTGAGACCGTTTGCCTTCCTCCCTTCATTTTGAAACATTGAAAACAGAATAGCTTTGTTTTTTAACTGGATCGATAACTTGAAACATAAATAGCAGATTAATTGATTGCAATTTACAGGCCTAATACAATTACTGCTCTCATCTCCTCTCCTGTGTGCTAACGCAGCTTCTCATGAGATCTAATCGAGTATCTAATATCAATCAGTGCCTCAAACCAAGCAATTAATTGAAGCTTCACTGCTTTGCACAGCCTGAAGAGAAATAATTCTCCTCATTTCCAACTTCTGCAAAGTAAAGTTAGTTCCTTTGATCTGTGGTGTTTCAGATGGAAGACCAATAGCCATGCTGACTTTTGTGGTTTGATATGGTTTCCATTTCATTTCATGTCATCATTATTTTTCTTTTTTTTTTTTTTTTTTACATTTCAGGTTACTGAAACAAAAAAACATTAAGGGCACATATTTCCATCAGCAGATTTTCATACAGTATGTTCACTTGTTTTGAGGTTTCACAGTCCTTCTTCTTCAATAAACAACACAGTGCTACATACAGCTGACACAAAGCAGTGTGCAGCATGGCGGCACTCCAAATTACTGGTGGGTCTTTCTTGCCATTTGTATTTTCTCTGTGTCCGAGCTCGGCTGGGGCCGGGCCGATAGTTGACAGCAGATGATTCCTTTTTTAATGAGATTTTTTTCTCCTCCTTTTCTCTCTTTTTCTCTCTCTCTCTCATGGCACCTCAAGGGAATCATCGTAAGCAGATAGAAGCCCTGAACCATGAACAGCAAAGGCTGGACACAGATAGGACACCAGACAGAGGGAGAGAAAGAGAGGGAAGGAGGGATGGGGGTGACAGCAGGGGGGAGAAAGAGAGAAATTATAGTCATTGTCGTAAACTGACAGATGCCTAACTCCTCGCCTCTCATCCTAACTAGCTGTCAGTCTCACTCCTGATGTTCATTTCAGATATTAATATCAATATGAAGTGACACAATTTGTGCTGGTGGCGAACAGATGAAGTGGCATTTTGCTGTTTGAGTGCTGATGTGTCACATTCAGCACCACAATCTATTTTTCCCATGATTTTCCAATATATAAGAGTTTGTCACTGAGTGCACAATACTAGCTCATGACTATGCATTACTTATGTCTTTTGTTTTAGCACTTTGTAATTATCTTTGTACACCATGTACAATACATTTCAGCCCTGTGGGTTGTCAAGGCGATGTTCAGAATTAATTTACAGCAAGATCTTGGATTTATAACACATGTCACACTCCATCCATCTACCCATCCATTATTCATCCATCATATCCAGGTTTGGTCCAGAGCCGATGTAGTTGGAACACATTTACATTCATCCAACCATCATTTATTTCTACCTGCTGCTCAGGTTGATGGAGGACCCAGACCCTCACCCAGCATGCATTAGGTTGAGAGGCAAGCAGGCCAAAACAGACAAACATATTCATACTTCGAAATCTAGATTTTCCTGATTTTCCTGTTCACTGAACCTGCAAGAAACCCAACACAAACATTAGGACCAACATTTGGTACATGCAATGAAATTTGATTCATCGTTGCGGATAATTGGTTGTCTTGTTATTTTATGTTTTATTTGCTGGTGTTTTGGGTAGTAGGTCTCCCTGACTTTTACTCATGAGGTTTAGATTTGGTGTTTTAGTGAAATATGTTGTCAACTTTTGGATGGATTGCGATGAAAATGGGAACAATGATCATTATTGGCCAATGGATGAATCATAACGACATTGATGATCCCATGACTTTCCCTGCAGTGCCATAGCATGTCAAAGTTACTGCTTATTCAGTGAAATATTTCAAAGTAGATTAGACTTTTTTTTTTATTGTGACTGGTTCCCAGCTGAACTGTCCAAATAACTTCAGTCATCCCCACATAATTTCTCTAGCACCATTGTGGAGTTGACATTTGTGGTTTTGACTGAAAATACTGGATAGACTGCAACTTTCCTCTCAATATGAATTCACTTAAAGTTGTTGATGACTAAATATCTACAAAGCCACTGATATTCCCATCAACCCGAGCTGTGCTTTGTGTTTAATGCTAAATAGCATATGCTAAAATAACAACACAGTGAACAAAGATGGTGAACATGGGTAATATTGAATTTGTTTGACATCGACATGTAGGCGTAGCAACATTATCAAGGCGCCACAATGGTTAAGTGCAGCCACACAGAGCTGTTGGATTGTCAAGTTCTGCATTTTTCTGTCAGTGTATTGCCTATATTATAATTTAGCACACTGACATACATTTGAATATACACTTCATGCCTAACACTGTCCAAATGTACCTCAAAGTACTTCTCAAGAATATTTGCATAATCTTATCTTCAGAGAGCAATTATGACTGAATTTCATTCATTCTTCCACAATCTAATTACCCAGTGTGTGCATGTTAACACCAGATGTATAGGAGTCATTTATCTGTCCATTAAACTTGCCATCTATCTAATGACCATCTAGCTGCACAGCCAGTCAGCCCCCTCCCCCTGTGACTGATGACTTCAGCTCGGGACCAACAAATCATAATGAGCCCATCTGACAACCTTTACAGTGCCTTTTAGCCCCGAAGCAAAAGCACAATGGGTAGTCTCTCAATGGAAAAGCAAGTAAATTCACCCTAAATTACTTTCTTTAGTGTTTATCAGAGGCTGGAAGAGAAGAGGTAGGCTAGATATGAGGACTGTGTGAGTGTAAAAAAGATAAATGAAGGGAATGTGACGATGGTTGTAGAGAGTTTGGATAATGGGGTGGTAACCACATCCTCACCATTGTTCCAATCCTGTGTGTGTGTGTGTGCTTACATTATAGCATGTGAGGTCTGACTTTGAGCAGCTTGCTGCCTTTCAAAAGCCTCCCTGATCATTCCTTTGTTCCTCCTCCTTCCTCCCTCCCTCTTAGCGTGGCTTCCTCAGAGAGAGGTTGATATATGACATCTGTTTGACTGGAAATGGATTGTGGACATCCCTAGTGGCACATGGAAATGCATCTCTGGTATCTCTCTGGTATCTCCATGCATTGAGCATCTGGAGGGAGAAGGAAGGAGGTTTGGATTGAAAAAGAAATACCAAAAAAAAAAAAAACTTAACTCACTCCCTAACTGCTGAAGTGTCTCTGCAAAGTGTCGGCGATGCCAGACCTGAAAGAAAGAACAGGGGTAGGAAGGTAGCCAGAAAAGGATGAAAAACTGAGGGTGAGAGAGAATCACTCATTGAGAAACGGGGGGAAAGTGAGGCTATAAAGAGAGAGGAAGGCCAACATCAAGCCTCATTACACTGACAGGCTGCTGCCAGAAAGGTTATTGCCTAGTTTCCATCCGAGTGATAGACCGTCTCAAACTCTTTTCTTCCTCCAGCATCCACTTTGACTCTGGTTCCTGTCTAAATGCACATCCACTGATAAAGCAGAAGAATGAGGCACTTTAGCAACTTTCTCTTAAAGCCACTAAACAGAGGGGATTTCCTTTGTCACGCTAAAGTTATTGACCCCCTTTCACTCACAGTACTCTGTTGAATGTTAAGTCAGAATAGAGAGGATGTTCAGATCGTATGCCTTGAAAGCTTCACTGATGGGACAAGTGGCTTGGCTTCCTCACAGAGAGGCTGATATATGACATCTGGTTAACTGGCACTGGATCCTACACATGAGGGGAATTCAGGGAAGAAGCATATTAGCAACTGCTTGGGGAATTTGAGATTTTCTCTGTTTTTCTGTCTAGTAATGTGCCTCACCTCCCAGTACTTAAGGTTAATTCTTTTTTATTGCCACTTGGGCTTATTTTTTTTACAGTTCTGATCACCACTTCTATTGGTTATGATAACATTGTACTCAGGAAATGAGTTGCTGACAGGAGAAACACTGACATTTCCACAAGTTGAGCAGTTTTGCTAGATAACTAACGATCCTTCGGTGGCAATGCTGTCAGTGCTTGCTGCTTAAAAGCTTAAAACAGACATTGATTAGCTTAACCTTCATAATGTATTCATATAATCCTGTATAAATACTGTCAGTTTCTTGGACGTGACTGTGTCCCATTGGCAAATGCTGGGGCTTGTGGGAGAAAGCAGCATTCTTTAGACATTTGTGATTTGAGGATAAATCCAGGTATGACTGGGTGAACAGCAAAGGTCAAAACGTGCTTCTCCACCTGCCTTGATTCAGCTTCCAGTGTCCTGAGTCATAATATTTCAAGCATTGCACCCGTGAGACACGTGAAGACTAAACTTGTGCATTATAAAATTACTTCAACCGGAGTCTGTCAAAATTGCATTAGACAAAATGTTATTAGACCGTTGAAAGTGTTGTAGCCACCTGGGCAGAGTGACTTGAGCTAAATGCTAAAATTAGCAAGCTAACACTTCACATACAATGATAGATTATCTCCTGGCCACACAGCGAAGTTCAAGCCGGGACGCAACCTAACAGCTTTGTGACTATAAGGCACAGTGGTGCTTTGAGCTAAACGCCAACACTGCCATCATAACATGCACATAATGATGATGCTAAAATGCTTGTGTTTAGTAGGTAATTTTTACCATGTTGACCATTTTATTTTATAATACCAGCATGCTGACATTTGATAATTAACATTAAATGCATGCAATAGATGTTATGGGTTTAATGAATACCAGTGTCTACACAAAAGCTTCTGTTGTTGTTGTGGAGCAGCAATTATTGTTCCACAACAGCAGTCACTGACCTTTGCCTATTTTCCACTAAATAGGGATACACATGATGGTCCAGTTAACACATCTTGTACGCCACATGTGCAGTCTTCACTGGATCAAAACAGCGCGTTCAGTTCAAATTAGTTCACCGACTACCTTTTGTTGAGGAGGCGGACTTTGAGTCTGGACGATGGGTGTTTGTGTGCTGACACACTGTGTTCATACTATGCGCTGATGGGCTGTTAACTGGTGCTATCTCATTTTCCATTTCATTTCCCCAACTTAACCCCCCTCCCCACCCCCAAAGCTCATCCTTAAACAGTGTCTGCATTATGCATGGACCAGAAAGTGTATCATAGTAGATATGAAATATGCATGAGCCCTTGTGCTTCAACTCCCCTCCCCGTGCCCTTATTCCCTCCCCCTCAGGAAGGAATCATTTTGTGTTGTCCGATTGGGTTAGGGGCTAGGATCAATGAATTGTTTTCGTGCGTGTGTGTGTGTGTGTGTATGCATGTGTGCCCCCATCTCAGTGGTTGCGTGTGATATTTTCTTCAAATGGCAGCAGAAATGAAAAAGGAAAGATGGGTTTCCAGAGTGGATTGTGGTGACAGAGAAGTAGAATATGAAAGAGTAGAAAGAAAATGGATATGGACTCAAAAGGTCAGTGTGAGATTGAAACAAGGATGAAGACAAAGGGTGAAGTAAGAAGAAAGAAGTGAGAGACAAAAAGAAAAAAGAGAGCGACAGATCATCAAACAGAAGGAGACTCTTCTGGGGACTGTCAATAGAAGCAATATCCACTGATTGATTGTGTCACTGCGGTTCACAGAGCTGATCTCTTGAGACCTTGTGTGTGTTTTTGTGTGTGTGTGTTGGGATGGGATGGGGTGGAGGTCTAAGGGCCTCAGCTGTTGTCAGTACAGGGGGCCACACGCCTGTTTTGGAAACACTCCAGAAATCCCATATTGTGAAACCACAGTCACCACGAATAGAGTGGCTCCATTTTGTGAAGGTTTTTTTTTTTTTTATTCTCCCTCACCCTGCTCTCAATTTATGATTGTATTTATTTGGGCTCACGAGAGAGAGAGAAAGGAAGGCGATGGCTTTTTAATGACACTGAAGAGCAAAGCATGTGTTGTGTGTATGGTGAGAGGCTTCGCTCTGGAGTGTTACACTTGGAGCTGGTTACTGAGGGAGGTTTCCCCCTGTTTTCCCCCTCTTTGAGGTCTAAAGAGGGAAAGGACTCGTTGTTAGGATTTACATGGCATGAGCCTGTCAGCCACAGTTCATCAATGTGGCTGTGGTGATAAACAAAGGCAGCATTTCACCCACGCAGTCCCACAGCTGTACACACATACACACTGAGAACCTGGCATGATGAATGCTGTACACAGATGACACAAACCTTTTATGGAGAAATTTAGGGGGAAAAAAATCTGTTGAGAAATTTGTGGCTGAATCAGAATTACAGCTGGAGATACCTTCGTCACTCTATTCAGGAAGTCAGTGTGTGTATCAGTGTGACACACATACACAAATATGACCCCCCTACACACAAAGGTCAGGGTTCACCCAGGTCATGGCCAGTCAGACATGGCTAGGTGTGTGTGTGTGTGTGTGTGTGTGTGTCCGTGCGTGTGTGCGTGCGTGTGTGTGACGCATGATACCTTCTCTGTCTGTGATGAGATGCTGTGTCTCATGCTCAACATTAAAAACCTACTGCAGATGGACCGTCTGCAATCACAGCCAGTGTTTCATTACTCAGCTAAGTGTGTGTGTACTTGTACTCACTGTGTGTGTTTATCTCTCTGGACTCCCGCTGAGCACTTTGAAAGATGGTTGATGATGTGACAACCCTGACTGGTATATGATTCACCAGGCAACCTAAACTTTAGCAGACAGTTTTCTCAGAAACAACCACAGACCAGCTGTCAGAGTTGAACTCTCTCACTGTGGAACTTTTATCAGCACACATGGCTATCAAAATACATATCCGGCTGTTCACCAATGAGTTGATCTGGGAAATTTTTCTTCCCTGTAGATATAAAGGATGTTTTGCGCAGAGAAAATGTACAGACAGTACAACAGAAGGGAAAACAAAGGAAGAGATCATGTCATGTGGAGAAACTGGACCCATGGAGCACAGCACAGTGTAATATATAGCCAGCGTCCACCAATGGGACAACAAGGAGAGGGAGCAGAGTTGGATTTCAGACCATCACATCGCATCACAACCAGGAAAAATTGACAAAAGAAACATAAGAATCAGAATATAAAGTGTTTCAGTCTCCACAACAGCAAGTTGTTGAATTTACACTCATTCATTTGGCAAATAATTTCTTTAAACACATAATTTGACATAGATAATTTCCATGTCCTTAAATGGTGTAAATGTGAAAGTCCATTTTCAGGTGCACCTCCCTGTGTCTTCCTGAAAAGTTCTGTATGAAACAAGACATGAAAGTGAAATCTCATTATGCATTGAAATATTCATTATGTCGCCATAATAACTCAAGCTCTTTACATTCACCTCTGCCACGTTTCGTCCCATGTTCTCGTTAAAAAACCATGTGGTAATTCTACTAAACCTATAGCAGCGAGGCAAATCTTTATCATCACACGTATGTCTGGTGTTTGCTTTATCCTGATGCGCCGTCCTCCCGTTGGCTTTGACTGACAGCTCTGGCAGCCACGGTGAGCGGGTTATTAGCTTGTGTCTACTCTGCTTGAGGTGGACCGGGCAGTTAATGATGACACAGTGACTAACTGGGTGGACTGCTAAAATGAATGTGGGAGCGTGTGGATGTGCTGGGGGATATGTTTGTGTGTGTGTGTGTGTGTGTGTGTGTGTCCATTGTTCCCTAGAGAGATTTAAGGCCCATTGAGGGAATGAAAGGGGGGGCGGCTTGAAAGATGAGATAAGAAGAGCCAATAAAGGATTAAAAGATACAGAGGAAACAAGATCCCTTATGAAGTTAGTGGCTTGATCTTTCTCACTGCTTGGAGAAGGTGTGTGTGTGTGTGTCATGTATGTATGTATGTATGTGTCCATAGCGATGCCTCTTTACTGTAAGAAGGAATTGTCATGGGCTTTGCTTGTGCAAGTGAAACAGCTGGGCACAAATGAAATATAAGCTTTCCTCTAAGTACAAGGATTGGCCCTCAAGAGCTCCATGAAGATGTTGTTAACTCATGGAAGACTGTGTGTGTGTGTGTATGTGTGCGTGCATGAAGTGTGATTGGTTGTTACTGTGAAAGAGGCAGTCAGCATCTTCTCTTCTTCCCCTCTCCAGAGTTTTTGAGCGCTTCTGCCCTTCCTTTTATTTCCTCACTTTTCCATTCCCCTCCTCTTCTCTTCTGGATCCACGTGAAGCAAAAACAGATCGGAAACAGCTGTGAAAATTATTTTGTCTAATAAGCTCCAATCTTGGCTTCTTGCTCAGCTGCAGTGCAATGCCTCAGACTTAGTTTTTTTCCAGTAAAAAAAAAAAAAAAAAATGCAATCTGCCTTGAAAATCCCCTCAAAGTTTGCAGTGTTGCTTTAACTTTGCTCCTTTAGTTTGTGTGTGTGTGTGACTCTCTCTCTATCGACAGGGTTACCCACGTGCAAGGGATACCACAGGTTGTGCCAAAAGGCTGACTGCCAGGTCACAGAGAGAGAGAGAGAGAGAGAGAGAGAGAGAGAGTAGAAGAACGGGTGCAACCTCCTTCTTCTCATCCCTCTCTGTTTCAGTCTCTTGATGTTTCTCCCAGCCACACAGTTCATTTATTTCCCTCCCTCCCTCCTCATAACTCTGTTTTTATTCTCCTTCAAACAAAAGCACAAATATGTCAGTCTGTCCCTCTCTATGCTTCTTTTGCTCTTTTGTTTTTTTGTTTTTTGCTTTTTTCTACCCTGCTCCGTCTTCCTTTCTCCATCCAAATTGCTCTTGGCTGGATCTCAGCTCGTGGTCTTCAGCCTCACCGCTCCTCTCATCACCCATCACGCTGTATGAGGGAGAAATGCAGCCAAGTTAATAAGCTGAGTGAACTGACAGTCGGAGACCATGAGATGATGAGTTCACTGGTGAGCTGTATGGACATACTGGGTCACAAGACAAATTCCAGGCCTTTTTGTGGCTTCATGTGACGAGCGTGGCTTTGAGGAGTGTCTAGACGACGCACACACAGCGATTTTATTAAGCAGATACTTTGACATTTGAAGGGCTCGGTTTAGACTTTACAGTGTTTGTCTTTATCTGTTCATCTAAAATAATCTATTGCTAAGGACTTTGAGAGATGGGCGTGTTTCTTTTACAGTGTACACTGACATTTTCATCCTAATCACTCTCTGTTCTGTCTGTAATTATCCAAAGAGCATTTTCAGCATGACATGATGACTTCACAATTGACTGAAATAGCTGCAGCCGTCTTTGTGTGAGAACTACTTTCTGTAGCCTCTGTGCAAGGCTAAATCTATTCACACAGGTAGGCATAGCAACTAATTATATTTGTACCTTGTTTACTTTTTTTTCTCTCCGTTAATGTAGATGACTCCATCCAATTTTAGTTTTCAACAGCATGTGGCCAGTCTGTGGTTTTTATAGTTTATAATCAGGGTGTTCGGTGTATCATATCATCATTGTGTATCTGATTTTTGATTGTCCGTGTAAATATCATAACAGAACAGAAAGAAAGTCAATTTTAGAGCAATTTGGTGCATTAAGGGAAGCTACTTTTCTCGAAACTACTTTTTTGGCCACTAACACAACACAGAGTTATTATTATTATTATATGTCAAAATATACTTTTGCATTAGACATTTGTTTGGTTGCTAATATATGAATATTGATTTGTGATGTTTTAAGGAGTCCACTGAAATCCTGGTATTTACAGTGTCACACAAAATGCTGCAGGAGAGCTGTAGACGCTGTATATTAGTAACATAACATATGGTACTAACAAGCCTTGTCAAAGACACAGATTTTCTAATTGATGTTAATAACTCTTCAGGACCAAACTATTTATACTTGATCCTCCTCATGAAAAAAAAACTCTTATTTGATTTTTCTGTCACAGCACTGTGTCATTGTGTGATTTACACTTACTTGTACTTTAGAACAAAAGAATGGAAACAACATTGGTGTAAACTAGCCAGAATCAGCTGTATTCTTTTGTCCAGCCTCAAACAATCAGCTTGCATTCTTCTGCATGTTTTTGGCTGCCTCAGCTCGGCTCACTGTGCCTCTGGCCTCTTCCTCCCTCTCCGTGGGATGGTCAGATTGATTGATAACTTCATTTGTTCTTGAAGGGAAGAGGGGGATCAGTATGACTTGTCCTTTCTGTGTGGGGATGGAGAGACGAGGGGGTGTGTTTTTATATTTTTTCTCCTCTTCCTGGACGGACCTCAGGGCCTCTTCACGCATGTCTCGGTTTTAACAGTGACGAATGGTCTCATTTTTTGAAAAGTGTTAGGTCGGTGATTAAGAATGTGAGGTGTGAGGGCTCTTTTTGTCACTGTGGAGCTCTTGCATGCGGTCAGGTGATGTCTGTTTTCCTGCTCTTTTCTCCTATTTCTCTCTGTACAAATGGGACCAATTGTGCATCGCACAGCAGGGTGACTCCCAGCATATTTTGAAGATGATTCTGAGCTTTTGTGCCAGATTTGAGTGATGTTGACTACTGCAGTTCAGTTTCCATAGTAGCAGGAAAGGAAATATGACATGTTGTGGTTTGTTGCCTGTAACTGGTTTAATCTACATAAATGTTTTGCAACGTTGTATGTTCTTAAAGCTGGTGGCTCGTGTTGTATAAGCATAATTGTCCTCGCCCGAGGCTCTTTTTGTTTTTCTTTGTGTTGTTTCCTTGTGTGTGTCTGAGCTTGTGAAATGTAAATTTGGGGTGAATACCTGTGCATATATTCAGTAGGAACAACACAAGTCTGGTTGTCAGGTGTGGACAGGCGCCCCCGCTCTTGGCTGCAGCCCTGCTTGTTCTACAGATATCCCTCAAGATTTACAGCTGAGTCTGGCTATCCCACACTCCTGAGAACAGTAGGTGCACAGTGTGAGCACCACAGAAGAAGTGATGACATTCTGCCCACATCACAGTCGCTAACAGTGCCAGCAACCTCAGTCTCAGACTGCGTGGAGATAGATCGTTCTTTCCTGTGTACACTCTCCCTCACCGTTCCTCTTCCTGTATTTATTTGACATATGACTGGCAGGGAGCGACAGTGAGGGGGAACCTCCCTTCAGAGTCGGCCATTTTGGGCTATGGTTAGTTTAGCATTTGGCATCCGGAGATGCATTACAAGGACGCAGTCAAATTGGGCTGATTTAAGTTATCCGTTGCTCACTGAATGTACATTAGTCCGACTTTTACAGAGGAGGGATATTGACAAGTGCTCTAGCAGATGTTTCCATACGCTGCTGCCCCTGTGGATTTGCAGGAGGGAGAGTAGACTGATTGACTGCTGAAGAGGGAATACTACACTAGTACTCTACTGTAGGCTTTAAGATCATTCATTGTACAACTAAATCTGCCTATTTTGCATAAAGCTAGTGAGCGAGTGTTTTTTAGGAGTTGATGCAAGAAGATATCATATTTATAACAATTCTCGTAACTTGTCATCTGGATTTATATTCTGCAACGTAGCTTGAGCATCCAGTTCTGACAGTTCAATAGAAAACTTCAGAACAGCCCGATGGAAAAGGATGAATACCCGACAAATCAAGGCATGCCATTAAATTCGGGATTTCTCCTAATTAAAGGTATGGATTGACATTTAAGTCTTTTTCATTTTGCCAAGAGAAACCACTGCTCCTGGCCAAGATATAGTTCAGGACATGACCTGTTAAATCTGTTAAATCTCATTTTGACACTCTGTTTCCCAGTGTCTGCAGGCTTTATGCCAAGCTAACCTAACCATCTTCTGGCATCTATCTTAAACCTGACTGAGGGTCATGTGAGGAGAATCAAATCTTTCATCTTCCCCCTTAGCAGAAAGCAAATAAGTGTCTTTCCGAAAGTGTTTCCAGTGCTGCCCATACTTACTCAGTACAACCAGAAATGTAAAATTAATGATCAAAAAATGCCAATCTTGACCTTGATAATGACAAAAATGACAAAAAAAATACTTAACTGAAAGTCCACTTACCACTGTTTTACTGAGCTCTTACATCCAAGCTATAAAACAGCTATGGCTGTGATCCAAGGGAAATAAGTTGGAACTACAATTTATAAGGTCAAGATTGAACCTTCATGCTCATCTTTTAAATCAACTCCAATAAAAAGTCATAAAAGTGTTATGGATGAAATCTTAACGGCTACTGCACTCACATGTGAAGAGAGCCATCTGCACAACCACAGCTGGACTGGGATTTTTTTTAAAAAGGGAAATAGCCCTGGCCTTTTTGGTTCAGGAGGCACATAATGGACTCCTTGAATTTGCATTACTTTGTTGGTAATCTGCTCTTTTAATTAAAGACACACGCATGCAAATAAACCTTCTTATAGGTGAGAGAAAAATCGTGTAAAAGTGCTTTGATTTAGGATTGTTTCATCAAATTGGTGGTTACATTTGTGAAAGCAGTACACAAAATTACCTACTCATGTACACGCATGTAATGTCTTGCACAGTAAATACCGTCACTCAGCTCTTTTTTTTTAGAGCCAACAGATCCCATCAACCTCCTCTCACATCTCCTGTAACTGTTTGCACTTGTCATGTGTAAGATCGTCCTCATTGTTTTTAAGATGTATCCAGAAATGCCGCTTCTTTTGTTTATTACATTTGATTTAAAAGTGCTCAAAGATATCTTGTTTGGTCCTGATCCTACAAATTGCTAATCCGACTCTGCTTCCTCTTCCCACATGGTGTCAGTATGGAAAACTGCCAGAACATTTATGGGTTAAGTGCATGTGGGGAAGGAGTTTAGGAAAAACGCTGACTGCTGTTGGCAGGCAGTGGGAGGGGTTAATGTTGTGGACTGTTTGCCCTCTCAGCAACCAGCCTGGTGGTCACTCCTGATTGCATTTGTCTGTTGAAAAACTCGTTCTCGCACTTCCTCTCGGTGTTTAACTCACACTCGCTGCTCTCACCCTGCTGACCATCTGCAAGTCAGATCGCTCGTCTCCTCCTCATCACCTCAGCTCAAGGCGATCATTTCTTTCCCCCACTCCTCTCTCACACTCGCCGATCTGAGAGAGATGAAAACAGACTTTTTCAATTAGGGAGAGCCGTTGAAAGTGTTTGCTTCAGGCTGCCGCACTGCTGCTGCTCCCTCTGGCCCCCCCCCTCCGAGATACTCTTGCCATTTAGTGTGTGTTTCTTCCCCCCTCCACCTCATTCCCAGCACAGCTAGGGGGGAAGCGGGAAGCGGTGAGTAACTTTTAAACATTTTCATCCTTTTCATTCAGCTGCTGATTTGTTCGTGCTGTCGTCTGAGGTGCTGATTGGCGGAGAGGAGTTGTCTTTGGCAGGGTGTCAACATTTTCCCCTGGGTGGTGTAAATTTGGTGTTCTGACACCTTCAGTACGCATAGCTAATCTCCTCAGTGGCTGGTTAGTTTTCTTAAGGACACTGTTGACTTATCTTGACCATTTAGATTTTATTGAATGTTTTCATTTCAGCGAGGCATGCATACCATGACTTTGGCCAGTCTGTGTTGTGTGTGTGTCTCGCTTCATGTCTGCGAGCATCTGTGTGCTTTCATGTGTGTGACGATAATTGTAAGTGATTGTGCCTGAGGGTCATTGTGCATTTGGGTCTTTGGTGAATTTTGAATTACGACTGACTAGTGACAACGGAGTAAAAGTGTTGCTTGAATCTTGTCTTTCCATTCCCTTGGGTGCTGCTTTGTTGGGCTGCCAATGTAGTTGTCAGGAGTGGGTGGCTTTATCTTTAGACAAGAGAGAAAAAAGATGGAAGTGAGAAAATGTGTGTCAGGGGAGTAAGAAGGAGAAGAAAAATGGCTAAAGGTGGATTGATGGATAAAATCAGAGGAATGGGGAAATAAAAAGCAAGTGAATGAAAGAAGGGAGAAGAGGAACAGGCAGTTGAGAGGCAGTGCCTTGTCATCTCAGCTGTTGTGATTTAAGTGGGCTGACAGCACACAAATCTCCCAGTGTCTCACAGCTGTGCGACATGCCTTCCCTTTTTTATTTTTAACCCGGACACCTATATCAGGCTGCTAGGTCCAGGAAGTGTCCAGACTATTGTCTCCAAAGCTCTGTATGTGTGGTTCCATGTGTTTGGGTCTGCATGTGCCAGGCGTATGTGTGTTGATGTGACACTATCACTGCATGCCTATATAAGTCAGTGCTGCGACTTTCCCCTACCAGACAATATCAAAGGCTCCTTTTCCTTAAAGCCTCGGGTGTGTGTTCTGCTTCAAATCATGTCAGACGTGACAAGTTTAAGAACAGTTTACATGTGCAGGATCCAGCACTGGTCCAGCCGTCTTTATTGACCATGGTAGTGTGTCCGTAAATTGCCAGAGTGCATTCCACACAGACATGCTGCCAGCTCTGTTGATGACACCCTTGTGTGAGAAGCTGGTAAAAGACAAGGAAAGGGAGGAGAGAAAAAGTAGCTTGGAGTTAAAGCGCAGCAAGTCCTGCAGCTTCCTGTTCTTCCTGCACCTTGTACACCTCAAAGTGTCTCTGCACCTGGGCTGCGAGCACCCACCTACAGCAACAACACCTTCAAAAGAACAGCCTGTGTACTGACTGATTTAAGTGTTGCTAGGGAACATATTGTGTAGTTGTGTGTTTGTGTGTGTGTATGTGTAGGAAAATCAAATCAAAAGTGGAGTTACAAGATAAAGTGGATTTGTTGACAGTTGCGGAGAGACGTCCCCTCTCATCCTTTTACCACTTCCTTCCAGACCTCAAGACTAACATCCTTCATGTCAAAGTTTCTCGGGAAAAAAGAGGACAAAAAAATCTGCTGAGCTCACTAAAGCAGGAGGAAGATGAACATTTGGGAGCCACGGAGGAGGGGGATGGAAAACAGAAGGCTGAATGAATTGGTTTCTGCATGTAGGTCTTTACTCACTCCCCAGGCAGTGAGTGTGTGTGGCAATTGATTTGGTAAGCGAGTAGTCACATCACCCACCCCCCACGCCCCCAACTCTCTGTCTGCTGCCAAACCCAGAGTCTGCATTTGTGCGGTAGCCTACAACAGAGGGCCGATCAATGCGAAGGAACTGGCTCACAGTGGCGCATCAACTCAGAGCTGCATTGATCAGTCCCATTGATTTTAATCCTAATTACATTTCATCATCTGAATCTCTAAAAGGGCTGTAATTGTGCAGCTCGTTCACTTTTGGTTTGCTGTGGCCCTGTGTTTGTGCACCGTTCTGTCCTCTGTCGTACCTCTTTTCTTTGATCAGTATCACAATTATTAAGTCCTTTATTATTGTGAAGATTCGGCTCTGTAACGACACCTTAGCTGTGAATTTTCACCTCCCACAATTTTCTTCACAAATGAGACGTCATCTCCTGGCAACATTGTGTTTGTTCCAAGGTGGATAAAAGGGAGGTTTTTTAAAAAAGCAAGGAGTCTACAGAAGATCTTTGAGAATGCATGGTGGTGCCTTGAGCTAAATGCTAACAGCTGCATGTAAACAATGCTAACATGCTGATCTGTTCACCATCTTAATTAGGCCTGCTGGCATGGTATCGTTTGCCAATTAAAACTAAATACAACGTACAACAAAGGCTGATAATCTGAATTTTTGACGTGATGACAGCACTAGAGAAATTTTGAGACCTTTTAAAACACAAGTGTGAACCTCTAGTTGACACTTGAGGAAAGGTGTTTGGATCACCTTATGATTCATCCTTTGGTGACAATGAATGTCAATGAATTTTTGTGGCTATTCAGCCAGTAGAAATATTTCGTAGGATAAGTGAAAACTGACCAGCTCTTGATGTAAAAGGGAAAAGTCTCGATTATCAAAGTCATTGGGATTCATCCTCTGAACATCATGAATGTCTGACCAAAAATGCGATGATCAAATTTCAGTTGTCAAGCTTTTGTGGCTCAAACATCCGGACATCGATGTTTCAGTTGTTGAGATTCTTGTGAGGATACTTTGAAGATGACTAAGGAAGAAAGAAACACCTTCTGGTCGTCTACACCCTCTTTTTGTTGTAGCCTTCTTTACTGCTTTCTGTTTACGCATCACACAAAATCAGTACTTAGTCTTTATCCACTACCAGACACCATCCATCTTGGGACATTTAGCCATAGTGAAGCTCCCAGACTGAGGGATCAGAAAGGATGTGACCTGAATGAAACAGCAGAGAAAGTGGATAATTGGGTTGTGTCACCGTTAGGATAGAATCTGTGGGGGTGCTTCAGCTGAAACAAAAGCTTTTTCTTCTCCTCTGAAGACGCTGAATGGCATCTGAAGGTTATTTCAATTAAAAAAATATATATCAGCACCAGCCTCGTTTAAATTAAACAACAGATTCCAATTACATTCCTTTGTGTACTTAGCCATCTTATCAGACTGGCCAAGTCTCAGATGTGTCACATGGACATACACACACATCCATAGACAGAGCTCTGGAGACTACTCTGGAGGCGAAAAGTGCACCCAGAAAAAGCAGGCTGCCACTCAAGTCTGCCGTTGATAAGGTCGACCACAGGGGGATGTCTGCACTCCGGACCTGTCCATCAAACACAAGAGCCCCCACCACCACTCCCTCTTCCCCTCTCTTCGCATGAGAGGGGTGATGGGAGTGATTAGGGGGAGGAGTGTGAGAGAGGAAGATGAAGAGGCAGAGAGACAGATATAGAGTGGCTCGGGAATAAGTGGATTGAAGCAGATGAATAAAAAGAAAGGAAGCCGGTCAGAGAAAGAACAACTGGACCAGGAAGGAATCCATGAAACCATAAAAAATTGGTAAAATGAGG
>OMNW01009291.1:0-23361 GCA_900303245.1 Selene dorsalis
CCCTCCTCAACCTCCCCCACAGGAACAAACTCACCTCTCCACCTTCCTCCATCCTCTCTGTCCTCCTCACCCTCCTCGTTTCTCCTGCACAGGGAGACTGACATGTGTAACTCGTGTGTTTTCCCTCTATCCTCCAGGAAACTCTAAAAACATTTCTTTGTCTGAGTTCTTCACCTTGTTCCTGCAGATGTTGTCCTGTGTTCATGTGGTTTTATCTCTGCAGATATGGACTCAGATCTGTTTGCCTTATGTGTTTGGATCCTGTGATTTAGATGAAGTGATCATTCAACAAATCAATACAATAGTGGAAAATGGATGATGAAATTACTAAATATAAGAAAAAATTGAATACTGTGTTAAACTTTTCCAACAGAAGTAACAACTGTTTTTATTGTATTTTGAGTAATCATTTAGTAATTTGATCTTTTTATATGTTTTCTCTTTTTTTTTCTTTATGTTTTATATTTAATTGCTCTGTAAACCCCATCGCGTTGCCCCAGTAGTGTATGAAATGCACAAATCAAGCTTCTCAGTCATATGAGCAACACAATCACAACCCAAACACAGAGAGTAAATACATCTGAGTCCAGGAAAGAATAAGTGAGACAGGTGGACACTTTGCCTCGTTGGGTCCTGTGTTGTACAACACCGAGCTAAAACCATCCTCTCTTTCCTCCTCCACAGTGACTCATGTGACAGAGACTGAAACCAAGACTGAGGAAGAAGTCAAAGGTAAGGTCACATCAGGTTTCATTTATCACACACAGCTGATTATTCACACACACACACACACACAGTGGAAAAGAGACAGTTTGACCACACTTCTGTTTCACTTGATTGATTTCTTTTTACTGTGAAAGTAGTCTGTCAGCAGTGAACTTTGATCCAAGCTTTGGCTCATTGAACATGGTTTTCAAGTGGCGACACTGTTGAGAAACAAATGAAAAGGAAGCAGCTGTGTGGGTGCATGTATCCTGGATTATGTGGATTACAGTGGCCTGCGTCCACAGACTACTTTTAGAGTTTAGTTAAATATGTCATCATGTTGAACTGTCCCTTTAAATGATCTTTGAATTTCCACAGTTGCATGTGATCTTTCAGTGTCTTGATAGAAAGTTCCTATGGTCTGTATTATTCTACCTGCTTCACTCTGATCATATTCCACGGTTTCCCCCAGACGAGCACTGATTCAACTTGCTTGTACCGTTTTTTGTTTTTTTTTGACATTTGCGATTTGCATCCTAAACGTGCGTTTCATTTTGGCATGAAGGTTCCTCTGATCTTTTCCCAGAAAAGGCGCAGGATATGTATCTTTTAAAGCTCCCGGATTTGAAATGCCCTTTAAAAGATATGGAGGTTTACTGCATCTGGAACTGATACCTTCCTCCTGCAAAATATTCCTTAGCCTGGCTTGCAGATAGTGGGATGTGATTCCTGTGGTTTGCTTTCTAAATAACACCAGTAAACTATATTAGTTCGAATAAACGCCTTCTCACCCAATCTTACAGCTTCATTTGTTTAAGTTTTGGATTATTATATTTGTTCTGGAGAGCTTTGCTTCTCACTGATACTTGTGCATCATATATTTCCTGTTAAGTTTAAGGATTAGAAAGGGCGTTTATTCTCCTGTCTGCAAGTCAGGTAAGGAATATTCTAGTAAAAAGCCAAAGCAATTATTAAAAAGTTAAACCAGCGAATGTAAGCAGCCCATCTTGGAAATATGCATTTCTTTTAATAATAATAAAATTATGTTTTGAAGAAATTTCCACAGACGAAGGATCAAAACTTCCTGCAGGTTTCTAATAAAAAGAATCAAGTCTTGCGTTTATTCGAACAAATATGGTGAGTGAAATTATTTCTTATAGCATTGTGACTCCCAGCATGCATTTAATATTTCCATTAATGATTCATTCAAATCCTTTTCTCTTTTTTACCCCTGGAGGTTGTGATGTTCTGACAGTTGTCTGTTTCTTTTTACAGAGCTGTTTTATCATGAAAGCAAACAAGTAATGCAGCGTAGCGGTGCTGAAGTCACCGGTACTCGACAGCTGAGAGGAGCCTTCTCTGACACCGAGGACTTCCTGGACCACGGCCTGGTGTCGGCCAATCGCTGCTCCAGCAGAACCTCCTCCATCAGCTCGTGGACGGACAACATCAGACCGTCTTTCACCAAGAAACTCAAGTTCCAATCAGTCCTGGAGGGTGACACAGTTGAGTTAAAGTGTAAACTAGTTGCTTGCCCTCCACCTACTATTCTCTGGTTTCATAATAACAGATCTGTTCCTAAAGAGCGTAGACGCAAGATCTGCACTGACAGCAAAATGCACATGCACACCACCAGGCTGCTTATTGATGGCGTTAAAGAGAAGGACTCTGGCAGTTATAAGGTCATGGCGTTAAACACGGAGGGTTCTGCAGAATCCACAGCATCACTTCTGGTGTCACTGAGGGAAGAGCAGTCTGCTAACTACCTGGGCTTTGTTAAACGCTCTGCTAAAGTCCATGAGAGCATAGACACCATGGCAGAGCAGAGAAGAGAGAGGAAGATTAGGGTTGAGCTCCGGTGTGTAGGGTCTCCATTTGACAAGATGTCCAAAGTCCATCGGGGAAGATCTCAATCTAAGAGCTCTTTGGTGCGTACGGTGTACTTTCGGTCGGGTTCCCATCCAAAAGAAAAAGTGTCGGAGAAAGAATCTAAACGTTTGGAGACTGCCTCTGAGCGTGCCCCATCCCCTCCCCTCATGTTTGACAGGTCTGAGCGCTTTAACGACAGATTCAGTGATATCTACTGTGACAGGCGCACTGGTGCACGGTTCAGTGACAAGTTCAGTGACAGGTGCAGTGACAGATACAGTGAAAGGTTCAGTGACACCGAGAGCCTTCACAATGAGGTAAGAGCAAAACTTACCACACTCCAGAAAGCTGTAAAACAGAAGAAGAGACTTTCTATCTGTACCATGTCTTCTTCCGAGTTTGATTTAGAATCTGTTGCTAGCGAGTCAAGCTATGCTGATTATGTTGAGAAGCTCAGGGTCAAGCCAGCCTCTCTGCCTGATGTCCAACATTTCAGTCAAACTTTAGATTTGGGTGAGAGACATAGGGAGTTTCAAGGTAAATCCTCGAGTGGGGATGCGTCAAGGTCTCGTGTGAGACATTCGTTTGAGCCTCAGTCCAGAACCAGGGCCATTCAGATCATGAGAGGTGAGTTGGTTGATACACTGTTGCCACCCACAGAGAGGAGAATCAAGTGAGAAATATTCTCAGTCATTGGAGGATAAAGATGAATCTCAGGCAGGTGTTAGATTGATGCAACATCACAGTTTTGTTGCTGACCACAAAGTGGATGCTACGAAGCCTCAGGCCACATACTCTGATACAACAATATATCCAGAAACCAGGGAGAAGTTCCTGAGAGAAGCAGTAGGACCAGAAGATATAGCAAAAACAGACACAGTTGAGTCATATGAAGAGGAATGTGCGGGGGAGTCTTTGAGGGCTCAGTATGAGAAGAGCTTGGAAGCTGATCGGATGGAGTGTGAAGAGAAACTCCTTGCACTGCGGATCAAGAAATGGCAGCAAGGGAGTAGGGCATCAGAGGAGGAGGCGACATTTCACCCTGATGCTGACCTGCCTATGCAAACAGAAAAACGGCACATGGAGCCCGAGGGGCTGACGTACACACAACAGGAAACGATAGAAGAAAGAGCAATTGCAGAAACTGAGGCCATGCCCTCCTCCTTCCATAAGTCACCCAGAATGAAGGCGAGGTTGGTAGATCCAGAAAGGGCAGTTGCTTCAATACCCAGGTCACCTAAAGTAAAAGCCAGAGAAGTGGAAACATCCCTCTCCTTGTCTGCAATGTCAGGCACAATGGATACCAGACTAGAAAAAACAGGCGAGGCACCATTTATACCATTAACACAGAAATCCCCCAAAATGAAAGCTAGAGCTGCAGAAGTAGAAGCAGAGTTGTCAGCCACAACGAAAGCCAGGGCAGAGGACAGACTCAGAGAGTCACCTCGACCACGGCCCATCAGATCGTCACCACTCGGCATAGCAACAGGCACGGTTGAATGGTACAAAGAGGAAGATGCAGGGGACTCTTTGAGGGCTCAGTATGAGAAGAGCCTGGAGGCTGATCGTATGGAGTGTGAGGAGAAACTTCTTGCCCTGCGGATCAGGAAATGGCAGCAAGGCATGCAAATGTCAGAAGAGGAGACATTTCACCCTGAAACTGATCTGCCTCTGGTGGCAGAGAGTCAATACATGGCACCAGAGGGGAACATTTACTCCCAGCAGGAGGTAGTGGAAAAAAGAGCAACTTCCGGCCACTTCACCCTGTCGACCCCTAAGTCTCCTAAAGCAAAAAGTAAAATAGAACGGGATGAAACCACAGTGATGCTTGCCCAAAAATCACCCAGAATAAAAGCTAGAGCCTCAGAAATAAAAAGTGAATCATCACCTGGAACAAAAGCTAGAGCAGAGAAGATGTTGTTTGAAAAAACAAAAGAAGAGCATGAGCTCCAGCTATCAAGGGAAAACATCTCTGAACTGAAGAATGAGAGTGAGAAGTTTGTCAGTGAGGAGGAGGCCTTAACTCAGCGCATAATGAAATGGCAACAGGATGTTCAGACGGAACAAGACCAAGCTGTGAAACTAGAGTCGAGCTGGGTGGAGAGTTACTCACCTTTACAGGCTGGAAGAAATGTTGTAGAGGCTTCTGCATCAGAACAAGTCCCACAACCTGAAGTTGGCCCAGGACGAACAGCCAAAGAGAAGTTCCTTTTGAGTGAGTCAGTTCCTGCTGGTTTCCAAGATCAGCAGGCTGAAATGCTGCAGTGGCCTCCTGCTGATGAGCTGCTGACCGAGGGGCGTGAAACCAGGTTGCAAAGGGACAGTGAATACTTTGTAAATGAAGAGGAGGCGCTGGCTCAGCGCATCTTGAAGTGGCAACAAGATGTTGTTGAACAAGAGGAAGTAGCTGAACTGGAGTCTGAATGGGCTCTGGACAGTCAAGGCAAACAATCAGGCTCTAGGTTGTCATTCGAGGCCATTTCCCCATTTGTCAGTGAAGCCCATCATGGTGGTGTGTCTGATGAAACCCATCCCACTGACCACCGATATCAACATACACTTGCTGGTGAAGCCTTGACAAAGTCTTCACCTGCTCAATATGCTGCTGGATATGAAACATTTCCTCCTCATGAGTCTTCTTTAATAACAAGATATTCTCCTACACATCCTGGTTTGCCACACCATGCGGGTGTGCCTATTGAAAGACCCTACGATGTGAAAACTACTTCTGTAAAAGACACCATGGGTCTTGAAGCGTCAACTGGTCAGACATACTCTCCAACCCAATTCACCAGTGCATCCCAGGGTGACAGCATTCGTAAACCTTCACAAGAATTTTCCTCTATCAGAGGACGCTCCCCATGCCGCAGTCCACAAGCAGCCCTAGAAACAGAGGCAGAGAGGTGGAGCAGGGAGTGCACTATGTCTGCTGATAAACCCAGCAGTCAGCACTCAGACGTGAGAGAGGAGGCTGGGTTGAGAGAGATAATAGGAACTGGGAGAGAGAGCAGCGAACGGAGACATCAGAGGGGTTTTGCAGGTGACATTAGTGTTGGAAGACATGGAGCTATAAAGAAGGAGGAGAGAGTTCAAGAGGCGTCAGATTTCAAGGAGGGAGTTTACCACAGTCAAGAGTCTAAGAGGGTAAAAGAAGGAGACACACGGACAAGTTCTGGAGGGTCCCGTCCAGTATTTATAAAAGACACATCTTCAGTTAAAGTAAAAATCGGTGAGATGACAGAGTTTACTTGCCAGTTCCATGGAGATCCTCTACCCACAGTCATGTGGCTCAAAGATGGCCATCCATTATCTCACAACCCCGACTACGATATCATAAGCAAATCAAACAAGTCAGTGCTCACTATTTTCTATCCAACCACAGACCACGAGGGAACATACGACTGTGTCATAACTAATAAACATGGCAAATCCATCTGCAGTGCCACTCTTGAGATATTGGACAAAAAGGTGGCGAGAATGTCAGGTGTCACACGAGGGGTGGTGGTTACAGAGGAGCTAGAGAAGGATGAAGAGAACCAGGAGAAGCTGATGGAGGAGGAAGAGGAAGAACTTAAGTCCTACATGGAGTCAGGGAAGGCAACGCTACAGGTGCCTCAGGCAATGGTCCATAGGCGCAACCGGTTGGATGACTCTTTCAGCTCATCAGCTGTAGAAATCAGAATTACTGCTGCCACACCTGTCCCTGAAATGACCGAGGAAAGCATTGATGAAAAACCACAGGCTTATACAGAGAAAACCTCAGGTGTACCAAGTGATGAGGGAGCTTCTCAGACTGTCAAACATAAATTCACTTTCTCCTTTGATGTGGTTGGTGAAGCTCCTCATGTTGTCAGTGAATTAGAGAATATCACTTGTTCAGAAGGCAGCACTGCTGTATTAGAGTGTGTCATTACAGGGGAACCAGCTGCAGAAGTTGAATGGTATTGGGATGATGGTTGTCTTGATATTATGGATGAAAAATACACAGTTGAGGTGGATGATAAAATGTACAGGCTGTATATCCACTGTTTTACCTACACTGATGCTGGAGTGTACAAATGTGTTGCTAGAAATAAGATGGGAGAAGTTTCAAGCCTCTGTGATGTGTCACTTCAGGTTGCAGAGCCTGTGAAGTTTTCAAAGGGTGGTGGTGGTGTTGCTCTTGCTGATGTATTCCACAAAGCTGGTATCTCTCATGGTAAAGTTCAAGCAATGAGCGCACAAGCTCCTGTAGAGCCAGCAGCCAAAGCCACAAAACCCAAATCTGGTTTCTCTGAGGAGCCTCCTCCTTTATCTGGCTGTGGTCTGCAGGCTTCTGCCGCTGTGATAAAAGTGTCTCAGATTAAACAAGCATTTGAGTCGGACTCTCCAGTTGCGTTTGTGACTCTGACTTCTTCAGAAGAGCAAAGAACAGAGGCACTTTTCCCTGAAGAATTTATACCTGCAGTGGTCAGTTCACTTGACCAGCAGGAACAGGCAATTTCACCCAAACCTGGCCTCCTGCATGCAGAAGCTGTACCTGGTGGCACTCGGGCTACACCTATAGAATCCAAATCTGTCTCTTCTAAGACTTCCCAGTTTACTGCCTCACAGGAGGAAGACAGTGAGATGTGTGCACTACTGGGTGACGTCAAACAATTTGTAGAGGAAGTTCAGGAGTCCCCAGAGCTGGTCAGGCCCCAACCACAAAAACCTGTTTGTTTACCTGTACAAGGAGAGGCAGGTGAAGGGGAGATGGTAAGAGAGTGCACTGTGCCGACACAGTTTGACAGAACTAGCAGTTTCATTCAGTTCCAGTCAGAAAAAGGTCTTGCGGTAAAACGCTCTGTAAGAACTTCTGCTATAGCTGAGGAAGTTGTTAAGCCTAAAAGAATTTCTGAATCTGTCAAACATGAGGGACATGGTGCACCTGCAAGGTCTGAAATAGCTGGCGTTGTTAGCATTGTGGAAGGGTTGACGGAAGAGGAAAAACAGGACATTGAAAAAAGCACTGAAGGAAATACTCTTATGCCTGGGATGGAGCATGTGATTGAGGAGCTGGAACTTACTGGTGAGGAGCTGATCTCAATGCAACAGCCCTCATTGGACAAACATGTCCGGAATGAGCTGATCTCTGTCCCAGAGCCCTCTTTGGACAGTGGTGTCTTTCTTAGTATGCCAGATTCGGAGGCTGAGGGAGTGGTGACTGATGATGTAGCTGACCCTCAAATCATGAGTGAGGATGGGCACGTAAAGGCAGAACCAAAACCGCTCGTTGTCAAGTCTAAAGTGGACCTAGTTGGCAGAGTGAAACCACTCAGTCAGCCTGTGGTTGCTCCCACCCAGAGACAGGAAAAAGGCAGTTTAGACAAGGCCTCAGTTGCTGAAGCTGGGGGAGCTGCTGCAGCAGTTGGCTCCATGGAGGAAGAGGAGGTAACTTTCGGTGCTGTGTATGACTACTACAACCCTCCAACCGACTGGGGAAGGCCACTTTCCCCTGAATCTGAGATGTCTATAGAGATGGGCAGCACTGTCAGCGAAGAGATAGCTGAGGTAGCTGAGAGGTTCTACACCCCAGGCTCATCTACTGAGGCCTCACAGCCAATTGCAGAGTCTTTTCACACTCCCACGTCTCCTATGTCCTTCCATACTCCCAGTTCTGATACACCAAGTGGGTTTAAGACTCCTCAAGAGTATCCATTCTCTCCTGTAGAACACAAGAGACCCTCAACAGGAGACTCTACTGAGAGGTTCTTCTCACCTCTTCAATTCCTGACATCTGCTGATGAGGGAAGTGAAACAGCGCCTCTTGGGATAAATGTGGATGAGAGTCAGTTCCTCTCCAGAGGCAGAGGGTCTTTGGCCCTGTCAACCCTTCAGGAGAAAGTACAGGGAATTCCTCCTGCGTTCCTCAAACCTCTCATTAAGAAGAGAGTGTTTGAAAATGACTCACTGACATTCTGTGCTGAGGTGTTTGGTCTACCGTCTCCTGTGGTGAAGTGGTTCTGCAACAAAACCCAACTGGAGGCAGATCACAGAGTAAAAATGGAGAGAGATGGGGATACCATCTCACTAACCATTCACAATGTCACTAAGGCAGACCAGGGGGAGTATATCTGCGAGGCTGCGAACTATGTTGGGGAAGCCAGAAGTGTTGCGTTAGTTGTAGTTGTATCACAGGAAGTGAGGTTCATGCCCGCCCCACCTGCTGTCACTCATCAGCATGTGATGGAGTTTGATGTGGAGGAAGATGATTCCTCCCGTTCTCCATCTCCTCAAGAGATTCTGCTTGAAGTAGAATTGGATGAAAATGAGGTAAAAGAATTTGAGAAACAGGTTAAAATCATCACGATTCCTGAGTACACGGCTGACAACAAGAGCATGATCATATCTTTGGATGTGTTACCGAGCATTTATGAGGAGGGTGCTGTGGACTTTGTCACCCAGGAGCATGATGAGCTGAAAATAGCTTTTGAGGTAACTGAGATGCCTCCAAGGTTCATTAATCCCATTTGTGATATGGAGACCCCAGAGGGAACCACCGTCATGTTTGAGTGCTCACTGATGGGAATCCCGTCTCCAATTGTCTCCTGGTTCAAAGGTGACAAAAAAATTCCTCACAATAACAAAAAATACTTGCACTCATGTGATGGAGACAACCACTTCTTGAAGATTTGTAAGGTGTCAACTCAGGATAGTGGAGTGTATACTTGCAGAGCTATTAATGTTGTTGGGGAGACTCTGTGCAGAGCCTCTCTGGTGGTGTTAAGTGCCAAGTCTTTGTCAGGAAAGACTAGAGGCAGGGAGTTGACTGCTGTGTCTCTGGGAAGTGCCAAAGTTCAGCCACAGAAGTTTGACTTGATGGTTGGCAACACATCATTTGATGGTGAACAGGTGTCAGAAATTGAGCTTGAGTTTGAGTTTGAGCAAGAGGCAGACGAGTCACAGCGGGCAGTCAGACTGGTGGCCAACACTGACAATGAAATGAGTGAACAAGGAGAAAAATATGTTAGCATCAATTTTGATGTATTTGCTGAGCCAGCCAAAGATGATAAGGTGGAGTTCAAAGGGAAGTCTTCTGACATGTGTAGCTTCCAGTTCCAGGTGACTGAGACGCCCCCTAAATGCATCATCCCGCTGACTAATGTTACAGCAGCAGTAGGGACACCTGTTATCCTCCAGTGTCTGGTTAATGGGAAGCCTAACCCCACAGCAGAGTGGTACAAAGATGGAGATCGAGTCACAGACAGCAGGTGTATAATCCAGGAAAAAACTGCAGGACATTTCAATTTGCTCATTACTAATGTGACCCAGAATGATGCTGGCGAGTACAAGTGCATAATCCAAAACACAGCTGGATGCATTGAAACCACAGCGCTGCTTAAAGTGTTTTAGAGGTTGGAGGTTTTGGGCTGGCTGCTCAAAGATACTAGACCACTAAGCAAATTTATGTCTCTTGAGAATTTGAAATGAACATAACTTCCTAAGCAACTTCCATGAGCTTTAAAGCCTGTTTCACACCAAACGCGCCAAGCGCAGGCGGCTGATGGCGAACCCATTCATTGTGAATGTGCTACCGTGGTGCAACAGCGTGCCGCCTTGCACCAAGCTGAGTGGCATGCATGGGGGGTGCCTGCTGCCGTGTGCTGCTCTCTACCCTGCGGGGGGCGCAGCACAAACCATGTTTGGTGTGAAACGGTCTTAACTGTCTTTCAAGAAAACATGAAAAAAAAACTAAAACAAGAATAAACAAAAAATGTGACACTTGATCTGTCTACTATTGAGTTTTTCCTTGTCACTTTTGGACAGGTGTGGTGCATTGTTGCCACTGTGCCACATCTTCTATTTAGCTGGTAACCTGTAAGGGTCAACCCTCTTGGTTTGAATCGGTGATGTCTCACTCGTGTTAGCTAAGACTGCCCAGACATGGTCGGAAAGATTACATTATCTTTGGGCAACCAGCCTTGAGTAACCTTGGGAAATGTAGGTGTGTATGGCCGTCTAATGTTTGTTGGTGATGAAGAATTATCTTGGAAAAAAATGGAGTAAGCTGGCAAGTTTTTTTTTTCATTTATTGTAAGTTGTATGAAACTCTGAAGTTTTAAGTTCTCGTGGAAAAAAATGTGTTTATGATTGCTGCATCTGTTCTGTTCTATCCAAAGTGGTGTGCCTAGAGAAAAAACAATCTGTTCTCATACTTGTGATGTTCAAATCAGATACACCACAGATGATAACAATTGGAAGTATTAGATATGTGTGAAGCAAACATCTCATATACCCAAAACTTTCACAATGCATATCAGTGATTCTGAAAAAATAGTCCCAATAATCATAAAATTAATATTTTTAGCAGTGATCTTATTAAAAATCTGGAAGCTTAAAAGAATATATTTTCATTTTACCTACTTGAAATGATTCAGTTGTTTTGCGTGACACCTTGTTGTATTTTTGGGGGGATTTTTCCTGTGTTTGTGTGTGAGTTTTTGCTGCTTGTGAAAGATATTTTTAGGATCTTAAAGAAATTAAGTTATTCATAATAGAGTAAGTTGATTCACGACTAACTTTAAAATTGATAATACTGTGAAATTTTTTAAAAAATTTAAATGTATGTAAATAAGTGCATAAGTAGTGTTTATCAGTGAAGTAAGCAACAAAAATAACATTGAGATAGAAATTCATGGTTTATTTGTACAGATGCCATGTTAGTTTGTTTCAGAGTTTATATAATAAAATATGTGATGATCTTAAGTTGAAGTTTAAGGTTTTCTTTTGTTCTTTCGGTGAATACACTTTTCCCAGACCCATACTCAATCTCACTGGAGATTCTCATTGGAGACTGAGTATGGGTCTGGCATTAGTCAGAGTAACAGAAGATGAGATGTACATTGATTTATCATCATTTTACATCCCATCTATGTTCCTGTGAACAGTAGATGAGAATGTCATAGCTAATAATTCTTCACTTACATATGAGATTCAAATGGTTATCATTTCAATTTAGATGTAATAGTAATAAAACTAAATCAATTAGTATTCTAGGAAAGCTAAAAGTAAAACGGATATAGAAGAGAAATAATATCAACCACTGATTCTGATGGTACCTCAAAAAGTCTAAAGAAATAAACAGAATAATACGGCTGTGAAAAATTCAAAGAATCATATATTTGTCTGGGGGAATTCACATTTGTTTTCTTTGTTTCGTTTATGTTTGCGTCACTCTTTTCATTCTTACTTTTAAGCAATGAGGAGATCTTACATAAATTAATCAAGTATTTTGTATTGTTGTCAAAATATTACAATATTGTAGGGCTGTCCTTTCGAAATCACTTAGTCGACAAGCAGAGTGTTTAGAAGGTAATGTGCATTTTTCTGTATTGTGGACAAGAAATGAGGTGTTTGTTCTCTGAATTACATGTAAAATGTCCAGATTTCACAAGATTTTACAACAATCACCTGCAGACGGCCAATAGCACTAATGAAAATTCTTCATTTACTCAACTTAATGAGTGCTTGGAAAAACAATCCCACGATTATTAGTCGACTAAGAATGTTTGTCATGAAGGACAGCCCTAATATTTGCTTTCATGAATTCACTGTTAATATCATAGCTTTTGTCTTATGGATATTGTTATCAGTCTTGCTCAATATTTCCTGACAGAGCATTGTAGCACCACGATCACCACTGTTGAAGAGCAAGAGGAAACCTACTACACTGGTGTCCAGTTACCACAGAAAACAAAAACACTTGAACTCAAGCCAGAGTCCAAACGTTACTCCTCCACTTTGGAGAAGAAAAAAGAAAAACCAGTTTTCCTTACTCAGCTCTCCCCAGCAGCTGTAACCAGTGGGGAAACAGCTAAGTTTACTGTTAAAGTGTCTGGCTTTCCAAAGCCAACTGTTCAGTGGTCTCACAATGGAAAAGTGATAAAGACCTCCTCTATATATAAGCTAATAGAGGAGAGGGAGGAGTACACTCTAGTAATCACAAAGGTCATGTCTGAGGTTGAGGGCGAGTACTCTTGCACTGCCACCAACAGATTTGGCAAGACAACATGCACCACATACCTTGAAGTGAAAAAACCTGACGTTAGTCAGGCCGAGAAATGGGTTGAGAAGATGTTTAAGGTCACAGGACAGCCCCCTACTTTCACAATTCAGATCCAGCCTGTGAGGTGCTCAGAAGGTGGTGAGTTGCATTTTCATTACAAAGTCACTGGCGATCCAGTCCCTGATGTGAAGTGGTTCAAAGGTGCTTTCCAGATCCAGCCCAGTAGAAACTGTATCATTATAGCCAACCCAGATGGATCTGGCTTCATCAATATGAAGAGTGTTAAACAGGAAGACAGTGGGTTGTATACATGTAAAGCCTCCAACCCATTTGGGGAGGCATCCTGTGGTGCTGAGCTTGTTGTGTTCAGGGAGTCGGTCTCTGTTTCCCACAAACAGGAGCAGATGACAGTGGTTCAGAAAAAAGGCTACAAGGTTTCAATGACAGAACAGGCAACTGAATCTCGTCTGTATCAGGTCAGCCTCCCAGGCCAGGATAGGGCTAGGTCAGATCAGATGGTTTATACAATTGGCACTGAGGACAGGCAGATAATTCCTAGTGAGCAAGTGGGTTCTCTGAGAGACCCGGATATCTCTGCTGCAACTATTCATCGTGAGCAGGTGACGCACCAGGCAGCAGTGCTTCAGTCTCATGAGATAGAGGAAAGGGTGTCTGTTGTTCCTACCCATCCACCTCAGGTCTCAGCTGTTCCTGCAAAACAGCTTCATATGGCAGCGTTTACAACGTCTGTTGAGGAGAGTCAAGACCTCACTGAACAGCACTGTGATCGCATTCAAAGCCCTGAGGTCATTGAGCTTCAGGTAGCGAGAGAAAAGAGGTCAAAGGTGATGTCAGCTGTTGCTGAGGAGCTCACCCCTCTCTCTAGTGTTAGCACAGAGCCTCTGGCTGACAGGAAGTCTGCTTCGCTCAGACCCACTTCAGAACCTAAACATCTTGTCAGCGGGCATCAGGTGGAGTCACAGTTGTCCATTTTGAAAGAGCGATCTCAGGACATCCCCAGACCACAGGAAGAGAAGGGTTACAAGGTTAAGGAGGGTGATAAGATTTTATACTCAGCCCAGTCTGCAGAAAAACGGGTGCTTGCAGAGGGGCACACAACTGAACTAGCAACATCAGATTCTGCTGTGAAGTCTTCCATTGGGAAAGAACAGCACCAACCCATTTTGGCGTCAGTCAGTGAGTCTAAACAGACTCTTTCAAAGGAGACTGAGTTCTCCATGCAGAGGCCTGCTGAAGAGATGGCTCATCTCTCAAAGGATAAAATAACAAGGGCAGCACTAATGGCTGAAGAGAAGCAGATGCTGCAGGCTGAGCCAACTCAGAAGCTACTGAGTCTGGACAGTGCCATTTCCATTCAGTCTCAGATAGAAGGGGAACAGGTGTTGCACCTGCAGGTTATCACAGACCAGGACCTCCTTCCATCTGAGAGTAGCTTCACCTGCGAGAAACCATCCCCAGAACAGGCAGGAACCCGGAAGAGTCCCACTCTGCTTCACACTGTTAGCCAGGATGAGCAGAGGGCAGTGGTTTGTGAGGATACATCAGAGTTTGAGGCCAAGGCTAGCACTATGGCCATTCAGCCCCAGAAAGAGGCTCCCACTCTCCTCCATCTCCAGTCAACCCAACCTGTGGTGGCACTACCCAAAGAGGGCATTCTTGTAACTGAAAAGCCTGACCAGCAGGAGGCAGTGCAAAAACAAGAAAAGACGAAAAGCCATGCAGCCATCTCTGAAGAGAGAAGGGAGCTCACTGCAGATTACCATAGAGAATTGGATTTGTCTGTGACTGGAGTTCAGTCTCAACTGCGAACTGAGCCCAGGCCACAAAACATCCTCCAGCTCTCCTACCAGCCCATGCAGCTGGCAAAAGAGACACCAGTTACAACTGATGTCAAGCAGCAGCGGGCACTGGTGCAGAAGGAGGATCGCTGGAATGTGATGCATGTCACCAGTGTAGCAGAAAGCCAGCCCTTAGAGGAGGGTCACACACAGAGCCTTACAGCTGTGGATAAGTTCACCTGCCAAATGGCAGTGGAACCGAAACTCCCCACTGAGCCAATTCAGATTGAGGAGAAGGAGATATCCACAGAGAGTAGTTTCATTCTAGAGGCAGCAGAACAGGACTTTGCTGTTCAGATCCAGGAAGGCCAGTCAGTCAGGCAATCAATAGTGATGGATGAGAAGCGAGTACTCAGAGGTGAAATCTCTCAGGAGATCACCAAATCTGAGTCCACTAAAGTTGTTGCGACCACACAGCCAAAATTATCCTTTATGGCATCAGAATCAAAAGAGAGCACAGCTCTTCCCAAAGAGATGACATTTGTGCTTCACATCCCGAAACCATCCACTCTGAATATACGGCATCAGCTCAGAGATGCGCTACAGTCTGCCGTGGCCAGTGACCAGCCAGTGTTACTGGCCGATGTCGTAGGCCGGTTACAGGCTGTAGAAGTACAGGAGGTCAAGGTTAAAAGAGAGCCCAAACGAGCAATGTTCACATACCTCATCACAACGACAGGTGCCCCCATGGAGATCACGCTGGCTTTCGAGGGTGAATACCCTCGTACAGCTGACCTCAGAACTGAACTGCAAGCAGCTTTCCACTCCATTGTGTACCAGGAAGCCCATGTTCTTACTTCAGAACATCCAGGCACTATGCAGCTAGACAAACCTCAAAGAGCACAGGTCACTTCAGCCTCCTCTAAGCAAATGTTGTCATCTGTTGTGGAGACAGTGAATGTGGCAGAGAGTACAGTGGATTTCACTGCTGTTAAATCTCATGCTGCTGCTCTGAAGATAGAGTCTAAAATGGAAGTTGAACATGCTGCAGCTGGGCAGCATGCTGTTAGTACATCCCAGATCAAAACTTCCGCTGAGGCTCACATGGCTTTTGAGCAGTCAGTCCAGGTGTCAAAGCAGGAGGTGAGGTCAGTGATTGTGAAAAGCCAGGAAAAAGATCTAGGAGCGGCTATTGCTACCATGTCCCTGCCTCCTACCACAGTTCCTGCCAAACAAGTAGTGGATATCAGCATCCAGAAGGAGTACAGAGAGGAGATCTTCAAAGAGGAGCTCACAGTATCCAGGCCAGAACAAAGAGAATACCCTGTTATAGTCACCTCCCTTGAAGACCTATCAATAGAAGAAGATAGTAAAGTAATTTTCAGCACCACCATTAAGTATGTTACAAATGTAAACTGGTTTTTCAATGGACAGCTGGTGAAATCTGGCAAAGAGTTCAAGTGTTCCAAAGACAACGACACATACACATTGGTTATCAACAAAATTGTCAAGGAGAAGCATCAAGGAGAATATGTTTGTGAGGCTGAGAATGAAGCTGGCAGGACTACAACATCTTCAAGGCTCACTGTGGTCTCAAGAGGTTTGATAACAGGAAAAATTTATTTATCATTCATTCACTCACCCATTTCCTCTGAGAATCACTAATCACCCACATAAATTGGTCATTCAAGACCTTCACATATAGTATGTCTTCACATAAAATTATGCGTTTGTCACATTTTCACTTGTGTCTTTATATTCATTTCATACTGTAGCTTAGCATGAGCGACCTTAGCAGGACACTGGGTGGTACTAACTCACCATGTCTTGTTTGTTTCACATCACTTTATGATTCAGCAATAGCCTAAAGACCAGAACTGTCACAGTCTACAGGCTCTGTAGACACTAAGCGTCTTGATGTAATGGCGGTCATGGTTCTGGTCTTAAGGCAACTTTCATGGTCTTTTCATCATCATTTTGGCATGCTGATGTCCACAGGTTCCTTTGTTTTAAACCCTTGATTTGCCTCATTCTTTTAGGTTCATTCTCTCCATAACTGCAGTGCATGCATTCAGGGCTTCAACTTGACATTGCCCCATCTTTCACAAACCCTTTGTTTTCCCTTTCTTTCACTGGAACCCTAGCCCCATGAGAATATTGTACAGTAATAGCATCTTCTTTTAGGCAGCTTTTTTGAAACCATGGGGCTAATGTTCTTGCTCTATTTCTTCTTCACAGTCACTCCTGATTTTCCTTCCATCATTGATGTACATTCCACCATTGCTCTTCTGTCAGTTTGTTTTCAATGAAGTTCAATGAATCCATTACTAACATTTACCTTTTCAATTATCTGTGTGCCACAGTGCCACCTGTCTTTAGGCAGAAAATCACACCTCTGGAGATAAACATCGGCAGCCACGCCAAGTTTGAATGTGAGATTGAGGATGCTCCGAATGTGACCTTCAAATGGTACAAGTCTGGCATTGAGATCAGACAGAGTGAGAAGTATCGGATCCTCAGCCGCCACACCAATTCCTCTCTGGAGCTTCTGAACCCAATCAAAGCTGACAGCGGTGAATACACCTGCAAGGCTTCAAACCAGCACGGCACTGACAGCTGCACTGCCTCGCTCAGCGTCACCGGTAAGACCCAAACGGGACCTCTTTTAAACAATGGCTTTACCTGTATTTATGTATGAGAGAGAGAGAATTATATACACATGTACACTTTTACCTTGAATCATTATGGTGCAAAGTGGATGTGATGATTTATTTAATACTGAATCTGGTGTCACATTTGACAAGATGAAATGATGTTGCGGATCAGATACTTTCACATTCAAACCTGCATCGATCAACAATTTGGGATCATTCAGGTTAACTTGATTTGGTGTTGTATTTTCAAACTTTTAAAAGAATTTGTTCACTTTTTCCATGTTTTGCCTGCTCTCCATAGAAATGTACCCGCCAGTATTTGTATCAAAACCAGACCCAATGATTTTATATGTGGGCAAACAAGCTGTGTTCCAGTGCACACTCACTGGATCCTCACCAATGGAAGTTGTCTGGCACAAGGACAACATAGCCATCTCTTCTGAAGGGAACTATTTCATGAAATGTGAAAAGAACAAGTATACCCTTCACATCAAAAGTCTTGAGCTGACTGATCAGGGAGTGTTCCTATGCAAGGCCTCCAACAGTGTCGGCACTGCTACATTCACCACAGAACTCAAGGTTATCAACAAGCCCAGCTTTGTTAAGACCACTGAGCCAGCATCAGCTGCTATTAATAACCCGCTGAGGCTGGAGTGCCAAGTGGATGAGGACACTGGTGTGACCGTCACCTGGACAAGGGATGGCAAAAAAGTCCACCAGAGTATGGAGTGTAAGCTGTCCTTTGAGGACAAGGTGGCTGTTCTTGAGATCCCCAAGTCCAAACTGAAGGACTCTGGGAAATATGTTTGCACAGCCACTAATGAGGCTGGGAGCTCATCCTGTGAGGCTGTGGTAACAGTTCAAGGTAAGATCCTAACAACGATCTTTCCATTAGCTTTGATAAAAACACATATCCCATGAACTTAGTTGGTGGGGTAGTGCTGATGGTTTTCAGCCAACTGCAAGCTGATACTAACACCTCGCATTGCTATCTTCTTGCATTTTTTGTTGCCTCTCTTTTTCGTACTCTTCTGTTTCAGTTTTTTTTTTTGTTTAATGACTGTTGTTAATGTTTGAAAATCTTGCTGTTTTTAAACCAAACACTCCTTTCAGAGCCCCCTACTTTTGTTAAGAAAATGGAACCTAAGATTACCTGGAAACAGGGTATAGCTGCACGCTTACAGTGCTCCATTAAAGGCTCACCTGAACTTCGCATCCACTGGTTCTGGAATGAGAGAGAGCTCAGTGATGGAGAAAAATACAAGATCTCTTTCAAGAGTGGAGTGGCTACTTTGGAGATAATGAACCTTTTGGTCACAGAGAGTGGGAGTTACACCTGTGAGGTGTCAAATAATGCCGGCAGCGAGAGCTGCAACACCCTTATAGCTGTTAAAGGTTTGTCAAACATTGAACTTATGTTCCACCTATTGTTCAGTTGAGATACGTTTTGGTATTAACTTCTTATACTGTACTTAACCTTTTGACACTCTTTTGGCACCCAGAGCCACCATCTGTTAGAAAAGAGCTGCAGACACTTGAAGCAGTGAAGGGAACAACAGCTCAGATGGAGTGTGAGATCACAGGAACAGCTCCTTTTGAAATAATCTGGCAGAAAAATAAGAAAACCATCACTGGTGATCGGAAATATAAAATAATCTCCCAAGAGTCTTTGTCAAGGCTGGAGATACAGACCTTTGAAAGTGCAGATGTTGGAGATTATCAGTGTGTGATATCCAATGATGTGGGGAAGGTTACTACTAAAGCCTTAGCAAAACTTAAAGGTCAGTAAATCTGAGCTAAATGAAACTTATAAATTGATGTTAAGTCTTGTCATTCAGGCAGTTTTAACTCATGCTGTTTTTGTAGAGCCCCCAACTTTCTCAAAGAGGGTTGAGAGTGCTACAGCAGTGCTGGGAACTACAGTAAAACTCCAAGGAACCATAAAGGGCTCGGCTCCCATCACTGTAAAATGGATGAAAGACTCTGAAATACTCAGGGATGACGATCCAAATATCAACATGACGTTTGAGAACAATGTTGCCAGCTTGTCGATCACAACAGTGGCCATCAGCCATGGCGGCAAGTATTCATGCCAAGCGGAGAATGAGGCTGGGCAACAAAAATGTGAAGCCACCTTGACTGTACAAGGTCAGATGATATCTTTGATGGAGACATATCAAGTTCTTGTGTTCAGACTCTTATTTCTTTATAACTAACGGGTTTGTCTTGTCCCAGAACCTGCCAGAATTGTAGAACCTGCAGAATCCATTAGTGTGACTGCAGGGGATTCAGCCACATTGGAGTGCACACTTTCTGGAAGCCCAGAACTCAAAGTGAAATGGTTTAAAGATGGGAAGGAGATGATCAGTGGTCGTAAATATAAGATGACTCTGAAGGACAATGTTGCCACCATGAAGATTCTTACAGCAGAAAGAGGAGACACTTCAGAATATAAGATTGAAGTGTCAAATAAAGTTGGGAAAGACCAGTGCACATGCTCAGTCACTGTCCTTGGTTAGCTCCCAGTTTTTCCTTCTCTAACATTTTATGATGCTTTTGCTGTTTTACAAATGAATGAAAATATCTCAAGTATAAACCATTAACTAGTGTTTCTTGTTAGTAATTCTTTTCAGAAATAGTATGAAACTGTTAATGCATGAGTTTTTTTTTGTCTTGAATCAATCAGATCGGATAATGCCTCCAACTTTCACCAAGTCCCTGAAAAGAGTTGATGGTAACATTGGTAATGACATCTCCATGGATTGCAAGTTGTCTGGGTCACAACCCATGACCATAGCCTGGTTCAAAGATGACAAGGAGATTGTGTCTGGATCCAAATTCCAGCCTGAATTCAAAGACAATTCTGCTACCCTGAGAATTATTCAGCTGGAGAAAGCAGATTCTGGAGTTTACAAATGCAGAGCCACCAATTCAGCCGGCTTTAAAGAAACCAGTAGCACCCTCTATGTTAAAGGTTATAAACACTCGCCTTATGTCATGTTGCATTGTTATTGCCATCCTTAAATCAATTCATGCTAATATGAAATGAAAATTTTTGTTTTATCAATGACCCCCAGAGCCCCCAGTGTTCACTGTGAAACCCGACAACCAGGATGTTATACCAGGAACCACTGTTTCCTTCAAAGCAGCCTTCACTGGGACAGCTCCTTTGGCTGTTAAGTGGTTCAGAGAGGAAAAGGAGATTGTAACTGGAGGCTCATATTTTATTAAAAAAGATGCCTCCTCGAGCTCTTTGGAGCTTCACTCTGTGAAACCCAGTGATTCTGCTAAATACACTTGCCAAGTGTCCAACGATGCTGGGAAGGTGGATTGCACCACAGTGCTCTTTGTGAAAGGTGCCTCTCTTCAATATTGTGTGCAGCTGCATGAAAATGTCATGACAGTCTTGAGAAACATCAACATGCCTTCTCTTACTAACATGTCTCCTGTTTGACAATGACCTTTAACCTCTTCTCTTAGAACCTCCTGTGTTTGTGAGGAAGCTTGAGGCGACGAAGCTCGTCACCAGCGGTGATGTTGCCAGACTGGAGTGTAAAGTGACAGGCAGCCCCATTATCAGTTTCAAGTGGTTCAAAGATGAGATGGAGATCAGCTCTGGTCCTAAATACACAATGGGCGTAACTGACTCAATGGCATCCCTTGAAATGGCCAATTGCACAGTAGAGGATAGTGGAGATTATATCTGTGTGGCATCCAGTGAGGCTGGTAGTGACCGCTGCAGCAGCACACTGACAGTCAAAGGTCCGTTTGGTGCAGATGTTTAATCTCATAATATTGGAAACTTTACCTGCTTCTCTTGTGTTTTTTGTTTCTTTATTTCTGTTATTACCATCTGTGGTTAGAATGATTTTTGGCATTGCCGTATGCCATTGTCATTGTATGCACATATGTATTTCAGTGTAATGCTCTGACACACCTGCTGTTTTCTTCTAGAACCACCGTTGTTTGTGCGTGGCTTGGAGCCCAGAGACGTGGTGAAAGGTTCTGAGATGATGTTGGAAGGCCAGGTCACTGGTTCTTCCCCATTCTCAGTGTCATTTTATAAAAATACAAAGCCACTTCGGAATGACAAGAGACACAGGATCACTGTGAAAGATGATCTGGTAGCCCTGCAGGTGCTGGCAGTAGAGGCAGGAGATGTTGGCTTGTACCAGTGTACTGTTGAGAATGAAGTGGGAAGTGCTTCCTGTGATTGTCAAGTAACACTAAAAGGTTGGTTTATAGATTCTATGGGTTTACATTTAGGGGTTTCTATGGGTTTCTTTGCTCATTATAGTCTGGCAACCCTCAGCAGACATTCACTTGAGGCTACTTTAGTAGTGTGTGAAGCCATAGCGAGCTTCACAGATAAAGCAATGTCAAGTTAGGCCAGTTTTTATACCACATGTTGTTTCTAAGGTATTGTACAAGTGAATGGAGTTGACAGCAGTATGTTTCCTTCATCTGAGAAATATAAGTATGCAAAGCAAACCTGGGCACAGACCTGACACTGATTATCTATATGAATGCTCAGCAAAGCTCCCTGATTGCCTCAAAATTTGTGAAGCTCAGCAGATCCTTAGTAGATGGTTCCCAGACTTAGGTTTCATAGCAGAGATGGAACTTGGAGAATGAAGTCTGACTTTGAAAGGCCAATAACATCGATGTATTTTTCTTCCCGTAGAACCACCATCATTTGTGCAAAAGCTGGAGAACCTCAGTTCGTTGGTGGGTAGTGAGGTTTCTCTGAAGTGCATTCTGAAAGGCTCAGAGCCCATGACTGTGTCTTGGCTTAAAGACAACCATGAAGTCAAAGAGGCTGAAAATATTCAGATTACGTATGAAGATAAGACTGCTCTGCTGCACATCACCAGTTTACAGAGCAAACATGGTGGCAAATACTCTTGCCAGGTGCAGAATCAGGCTGGGAGCCAAACATGCTCTGCTGTGCTGACAGTCAAAGGTTGGTTCAAATATTCAAGGGCTCTTTTGAATCTTTACAGTGGTGCAGTCAGGTGGTCTTTATCAACTCATGAAGTCACACATTTGTGAGTTTACTAAAAGTTTACAACAAATTGCCACTGTTTTCAACTGCAGTGGTAAAATGGGAGTTCCAGACTCAGAAGCTTTGTGAGTTCCTTCATAATGACTTTTAACACTAAACTCATGAATGAAGTCTACATATAGTCCAGGGCTGCAAGGAATGTTTTATTGTTCCTCATCATGAGGTAGACTTTACATTGACCACTGTCTGGAAATAACTCATATGATCATTCTTGACCTTATGAGTTGATAAGGACCAAATGCATCTTCAGTTCTTCAGGTTCTTTGCTGACTGTTTGTTTAATGTCTCAGAGCCAGCTAAGGTCACAGAGGAGGCCAAGTCTATCAGTGTGACTCAGGGGGATCCGGCCACACTGGCGGCCAGGTTCTCAGGCACAAAACCCCTGAAGGCCAAATGGCTGAAGGCCGGCAAGGAGCTGACATCAGGCCAGAGATATAAAGTACAGAGCACAGACACCAGCTCTGTGCTCAAGATTCTTAAAACCGAGAAAAGTGATGGTGGTGAATACACCTTTAATGTTTCAAATGACGTCGGCCAAAGTTCTTGCGAGGCAACGCTTACCATTCTCGGTTAGTTCTTGATGTGAACCACAGAACTTAAACATGTGTTTTGGTAAATTTGTTTTTGTTCACTTTGTTTCGTAATTTCTTTCCATTTCTCTTCACCGCTTTCCTTCCTGCACCAACCTCAGATCAGATAATCCCCCCGTCTTTCACAAGAAAACTGAAGCAAACAGAAGGTATCAAAGGATCGTTTGCTCATCTGGAGTGTCTTGTGTCTGGATCCCTGCCAATAACCATACAGTGGTACAAAGACAAGAAAGAGATCCAGACAGATGAGAAACACAAGTGCACATTCTTTGAGAGTGTCGCTTTTCTGGAAATCTCTAATCTTGGCAGTAAAGAAAGCGGCAGCTATACCTGCATTGCTTCAAACAAAGCGGGAACAGTCCAGTGCTCTGGGATATTGTTTGTGAAAGGTTTGAACAATTTGTTATTGCATCGGTTGCTGGACATGGATCATTTAAATATAGCTACACTGCAACAGGACCTTTGTCTTTTGTGCAGCTTTCACTAGCAGTGACTTGTTCTTGTCTTCCAGAGCCACCATGTATTCTGGAAAAGCCTGAGTCCATGAATGTTCTGCCTGGCTCAAAGGTTCAGTTTAACGTGTTGCTGTCTGGAACACCACCACTAACCATCAAATGGTTTAAAGACAAGAAAGAGATTGTATCCAGCTCTG
>OMNW01009292.1:6057-41012 GCA_900303245.1 Selene dorsalis
GTTTAAAAAAAAAAAAAAAAAAAAAAAAAAAAGTTATCAGATTTCAGCTCACAGGTCTGGTGAGAGGATCTCAGGAGCATCACTGGCCACCAGCATGGTCACATCCATCAGACTGGTCATTGCTGCTTCTCTCACCCTGGGCAGTGACAGACAAAGAAGAGACTAAATGCACACAACGACATCAGCCTGAATCTACTTTACGTTCACTGATCACAGAGTTATCCTATTCATCAATCTATTAAAGCAGAAAGTCTTGTAAATAAGAATAAGCTCGTACAGAGACACATAGCACCACTTGAAGATTGTATTTCAAAGTCACTGGATTTGACAGATTCATATTTAAATCACCTTCATGGCTGTAGGGCACAATTGGTTTATGTGAATTATTAATCACAGAATTCATTCAAAAGTCCGACCCTGAAATAGATGCAACTGGTGGAACCTTTGGTTAATGGTCATTTTGTCAAATGTGAGGCAAAGAGAAAAGAAAGAAATATTTCCCTGCATGAGTGCGAGCTTAAAATACACAAGAAAGTGCAGTGTGAGAAAAGAAAAGATTTAACAGGAGTGATAAGGGCATGTAAACAAGGAGGAACAATCCAGACAGCCTGGAAGAAGAAGCCCCTCCCATGTTCTGAGGACAAGTGACAAGCCTGGTGGCATTCCTGGCGAGTCGGTAAGCATGGCCTAGGGCTACTCAGAGACAAGCATGCATGTCATGTCTTCATGTCCTGAGGTGGAGGGACAGAAAAACACCAGACACCTCAGGCAGAGGAACATTCCTAATCCCTGGGGCAAATTAAAAGGGTGCGTATGTTTTTATGGGCCAAGTGTGAGCGTTTGCGCGTATATATATATATATGTCAGCGTGGAATTTCACTCACCAGGCCCCCACATCCCCCCTTCCATCTGTCGTGTAGTCGGTCATGCTCTCAAGCAGGGTGCCGTAAACCTCGGCTATATTCTCTGAGCACAGAGTGGAGTCCGGAGAACCGTGGGCACAAACTCCGGCCTTCACACAAACTCTGATGGAGAGTGGAACAGAGAAAGTTGACACGGCAGAACAAGGAAGTTATTGCATTAACATGGGTAGTGAGATAAAATACTAAGTTTGAGAAAAAACAAAAGGTTTTCGAGAAACAAATGGGCAGACATGTCATTCAGGTCATGCAGGTATAGTCAGTCGACTGTTTATTTTAGCATTACAGCCCACACAGCTACACAGTTAAGCTAGCAGACAGGCAAGACAAAGAACAGTGGAGAGACAGAGGGGCCTTCGTGACTTAGGCCTGAACCTTTAACAAATATCTACTATAATTACCGGCTCATGGTTGTACGCCTCCGCCAACCAGACCAGTCATAATCTCCCCTTCCTGAGTTAGAACAATGGCCAGACAGGTTTTTGCTGAACATTATGACGAAGCAGGGAAGTTCATCTTTGACCATTTGGATATAAAATGTCACCACTTTATCTTTCTATCCTATTGGACATTTGCATTAATTTGTGTCATAATGAGCATTTGAATCCATGAGTTATGGTCTTTATGTATCATATTCAAGAGACCAAAAAGGTGTTTTGTTGAGTTTATAGGGAAATTGACCCCGATGGACTACACGAAAACATAACACCTGACTGTTGAGGTATCAAAATATGAATTTAGAAAAACTGGAGACAAAAGGTGCGGAGATGAGAAGTCAATGGAAATATGTTGGAGTACTCACTGAGCAATTGCTCGGATGGCATCTCTCCTTGCCTCTGTAAAACTCCCTTCCTTCTGGCTGACGGAGCACATTTGCTTGAGGCCTTCAAGGATCTATCACACACACACACAAGCACACACACCTTATGCCTAAATACTGAGGCAGTGAGATGTCAAATGGCTTTAAGATGTGCATATAGCCTCAAACCCACCTGCTTCAGTTTGCTGTGGATCATAAATCGGGGCAGGCATCCGAGGGCCAGGGCAGAGCCACAGCGAGTGAGCGTCTGCGGACTGTTAAGCCCCTCGATGTACTGAGATACCAGAACATCTACACATACACATGTAGACAAGTACAAACACCATGCAGAGATTATTCTCTAATTATGGCGAAGAGCATAACTTGTTCAAATGAAACCATATTCATCCTACCTTGTATTTGTGAGTCAGCCTGGCCTGCCTGGGCCTGGTAGTATTCCTCACACAAGGCGGACAAGGCCGATATCGTTGAAACCTTCAGGCACAGGACGAAGTTCAGAGAGTATCTTACTGAATGGTGTAATCTGAATTTTGTAAGAGGGTAAGAAAAAAGAGAAATTTGCATTCTCATTGGTCCATGGTAATAAGGAAAGGCAGATCTTACCATGATGCCATCCTTCGCTCCAGTGGAATGGAGATGAAGAGATTTTATGGTGTCATCAATAAGCCACTGCCAGTCAGCTGAAACACAGTGTCATGACATCAGATGTGAGGTATGACACTTGGTGAAGTGAAGAGCATGATAGTAGCATTTAAAATAATTAACTCACTGATCACAGGATCATTCTTAAAAGGCATTTTGGACAGGGACAGCTTTTCTATGAGGCAGCACACTACAGAAAAAAACAGAAACAAACACATCAGCTGTCTTTCATCACCTTTCATCTAATTAAAAACTTTTAAAAGCTATTCTGTATGTATTTTGCTTGTAGACTTACTTGCTGGCCTCATGAGTTCTCCACCAAAACCCCTACAAAAAAGTTGGTAACTTCAATATAAGGCCATAAAATTCTATCTAAATATAAGAGAAAGCAAAATTTAATCTACCTACCTGTACTGTTTTCTGCCTTGGAGCTGAAAATGTGTCCACAGAGGAAAATTAGCGACATATTTAGATGTTTAACACAGGTTATTCAATATGAAGCTTCTTTTTTGTTAGCTACTTACCATCTGGTGAATATTTTTTAATGCATCTATGCATTCAGAAGAAATCATGTCAGGTACAGTCCTATAGGACACAAAGAGGGAGAAGCAACAAATCATGACCAGAGCTGTGTTTCTTCCCACTGCAGTGATTTGGTTTATTTCATCTCATCATACACTCATACACACTGCTCCTCAGGCTTCTGTTTCTAGCCAGCATGTCAAATTTCAAACTGCAGCTTGTTAGAGCTGATCGTCACAGGATACCATCACTATTCAAATTCAGAAGTTAAAAAAAAAAATGGACTAGTTTGCACCTCTCATGTAGGAGCTTTTTGATGTTTGAAAAACCTTTTCAGAGTTTTCTAATCCTATGAATGAAAACATTTTTTCCTGCAAAATAAAACCTTTTTTCAAGTTGAAATTTTGCTTTCTATTCCAAGCAAACATTCTTCTTTATCTGCGAGGTGCAGGACCCTGAGGGGAAGATGGGTATAACTGGGGTTAACCTTTGCTGGGTAACTGTCCCAAATGTAAAGCTGGTGCTAACACATGGAGTGCACAGACTGTCGCTTAGACGAGGACATTCACACCTAGCTCACTGTTCCTGTAAGTGCTTTGTAAAGTCAGTGTCTACCTGTTGGTCTGAAGGCCCAGTTTGTACAGGGCGTGTGTAATCTCTGCACATGCCAGGATGGCACCGTGGCGACTGTGAAGGTCAAGACCCACTGCCATGGGCAACAGCTGTGGTAAAACTGAAAACAACAAAGAGGAAACACTTAGTATATCTACGAACAGTGGCCAATGATAACATTTTCGTTAGGAAGTTTCTCCTGAGCTTTTATTAAAAGCTCTCCATTGCTGGGGGAACAGGTAAGGTGACATAGTTTACCTGTTGATGCCATATAATCAGGCGCTTGAGGCGTCAGGTTGTGGAGCGCTTTTGTGGCGAGCTCACGGATCACACTGCAAAGCACGTAAAGAACCATAAACATGTGCTTTGTGTAAGACATCAAAAAGAACTACAACACCTATCTCTTCATAGTTGCTGAGGCAAGTCAGGTACTTACCCATCCCAGTGATTGATCTTCATGGCTATCAAATGGTCAATCATAGCACTGGTGTACTCAGGGAAACTAGCTATGTAAACACTGTGACAGCAGAAAAAAACAGAATGAATACCAGCATCTGATACGTCTCCGAACAATTCAAAAGTGAGGAAAATCAATTTCATCCAGCTCTCATCATTGTCTACATCTTTATTTAATTTTCCCTGTTATTGTGCAGTTCTGCAGCCTTAGCCTGAGGTTAGCATCTTTATCCCTGCTCACTGCCTGAATGTTTGTTTTGCTGCATTTCTGCCAAAGGTGAAAATTCTTGAAGGGGCTGAGAGGGTTTTCTATGTTGCTTTTAATGGACGCAGATCACTCCACACATAGCAGCTCCCCAGAGAAAGGTGCTGCTGTTTATAAACAAACCAACTAAACTGAACATTATGTCGCAACAGGAAATTACAACCTTGAGCTGCAAATTCAAGAAGTGATATCAACACTAGATGCTGGCTTACTTAAGTTTAACATTTTTTCAATATTTTGTGTTTTGCAACTGCTCAGTTCAGGGAACCTCAATAACCCCTGATTATACATTCATTTTAACACATTTTTAATAAATTCAGCTATGAATTTGGACTCATTGCTGTGCTCAGAGAGTACAGTTTCCTTTCAGGTGACAACACATGACAGTAGAGCTAAGCTAAAATCTGCACTATGTCAATGAGGAAGAATGGGGCAGTACCTGTGGCCATCCCACTTTAGTCTGCAGAACAAGTGTAGTATCCTAAGTATTTGCCCAAGAGCAGCTTCTCTTGTATTTTACAATGAAGACAACGTGACTGTAAATGAACCCTGAATAAACTGTCGCTTACCTGATGTTCAGATAACAGTTGTTGAGATTCCCAACAGCATAATAATCTGCTGCAGTTAAAATGTCAATACCATGAGGAAAGGTTCCCTATTGAGACACAAGCAGGTCATAAAACAGAGCATTGCGTGGCGCTCTAACACTGTACATTTGTGTTCTGTATTGTTTAATACTGAACAATATGACTGTATGATGCAAAATAAGTAATTTGGCTCCAAATTCAATTAACAAAATCAGATTTTATCAGAGTTTGGTTGGAAAATCAAAGAGCCTTCTGGTGCCCTGGAACCTTGAGTGACAGAAACTTCTCCGCTTCAAAGGCTTTTGCTGGCATGGCAAGTTTGTGCAAGACCTGGGTGTCTGGCAGCAAATTAACTTGAAATCACAGTAATAGTCATAATGCACAACAAGGCAATAATACTGTGGTCACAAACCTGTCTGCCGACATTCTCCTGGAAAGCAGCCTGGGACAAAATGAGACATAAAACCATTTCATTTAACAGTAAATCTTTAGTCAAGAGATGATAAGCTATTAACCAGAGGACTTACGGAGGCAGCTCTGCGGCAGTTGACATTGCGATCGAACACAGCGGTGATCAGCAAAGCACTGCAGAGAAAAACACAGAGTATTGGTTGGAGAAAGTGAACAATCTGATGAGACAGAACAAAGCATTGACCACTGTATGCAATGTAGAAGGTTACGCTCAGTGACAAAGTTAAATGGATACACGACGCTGAAAAAACCAGCTACTTTGTCATTTCATTTTGGACGTAAACTTTTGCATTATCCTGTGATTAACACTATATTTGAAACATTAACACAGTAACATCACGCTGTTTCATTGCACCAACGTCTTAATAATTTGTCAAGCATCTCTGACTCAGATTAAATCATGTCAAAGTCTGGGTTACACCATCACTACAAGACAAATATGTTGTGATGCGTCGATTCTTGACACAGAAGACAGACGCAGACACAAAGTGATTAACCATGACTCTCCTCCAATACGGGAAGAGTTGCGTCGTTACATTTTGATCTCTGCACCCTCCACTGCCTCTTTGAGATTCAGGAGGGGTGTGAATGTCAGGTGTTGAAAAAGGGCCAGCACACTAATCATCGCAATGACAGCTTGACATTAACTGCTGTTTGCTTTTGTGTATTCTCCTCCTATGTTCTCTGCCCCCAAACTGCAAGATGCAGGCCTGGAGCTTTACTAACTGTCCCAATTTGGTTCTTACCAACTGCCCTTCCCCTGAAGGCTTAGAAGCCAAAACAGTCCTGATTGCACTCTGGATGATGCCCTGAAGGTGATTCTGAATTATGTTTTCAGCTTATACAATGAACAGGCTGCCTGCACTGTGTATCTGCATAACTATACAACTGTATATATGCATATGCCCTGAGGTCATTCACAAAAGTGAGTTTTCTGTAAATGTCATCAAGCTGTGATGAACAGAGCAGGAATCAGCTTGTCTGAGGGTTACTGCCAAGTTGCGACCGAAACCTACAGCAACAGGCGAAACCTGGCAATCCTGTAGACTAGGGAGAGGGAGGGTGTTGTCGCGACCGGTGGTGATAATGGTAGTCGCGGGGGTTCAAACTGACTCTGCAGAGCTGGTCTGCACAGTCAGAGGCCGCAGGTCCCTACATGCACGCAGAATTAAAAGAGAATAAGGAGGAGGCAAACTGTTACCAGAGACAATGACTGGCTGTACGTCACTGGATGATATTGCACCTATGTTTCTCTGCACTGGTTGCTAAAACGTGGTAGTATTATGATGTTCGTCATTACTTTTCAGGTTAGCCATTGTTTCTGATCCTTGAAGAAAACCAACTGCTCATTCTAATATTTAGACCCAAAGGAACAACTATAACATAGAATCCCTTCAGTAAAACTGGTAATCGACCCAAAAACACGTCAAGTCATACTCTTGAGATTTAAATCATATCATTCATAATCCTCTATCAGACATACACCCCTTTACATTAATTTAACAGTGTATGACCTGGTCACTTATACATCAAAGTTGCAGCAATCTCAAACTGAATGTTGAATTAAATGTCAGCTCTCTCTGTAAATATCCTGTCATATTGGATGAAATCCATTAAGAACATTAAAGAGGACCTATTATACTAATGTATAATGTAATGTATTTAATTTTGGACTCCTCTAGGGCAGCTACACACGATTGCCCACACAGAAAGCTTTGTAGATCTGCGGGACACTGTGCCTCTCATGCACTGCATCGCTTCCTTGTATTTCCTGCATCCCGCAAAAACGGTCCGTGTAATCAACTCCACCCCCCGGCCCTCGTCCATCCAGCCTTTGACTTCCGAACGGCTGCCAAACGCTGCCGAGCGCTGCTGAGCCCCACTTCCTCATTTTGCCAGTGCATGAGTTGAGAGTTAACAGCAAACTTTACTAAACTTTAAAAATGTCAGCGTATGAAATACAGCCGTATGTGTTGGATCCCGATTCCGATCCGGAGATAGAGACTGGACAGCCTGAAGTCATAAACAGAGGTTACTTCAAGACGTCTCTGAATGGTAAGTAACGTTAGCTGAGGGGGCAGGGCAGGCCTAGAGCATATACCTCGGCATGGCCATGTACGGGAGTCCAGCACGCATTGACGTCACTGGGACGTCAATGTTAAAAAAAGACCGTAAAACACAGCGTGCAGAGCCATCAGGGCTCACCTCCAAATACATAAACCTCATGATATGACACTTCCACGTCCTCTAGAACCAGTATCCAACATTTTTAACATATTTATAAGTCTGAAAAGCTGGAAAAGCATAACAGGTCCCCTTTAATGTTAAAGAGTCACCTCTATGCTTCCCCTCTGGGATGGTGTTAGACAGGTGATGAGCAGGACCTGGTGATGCTCAGAACCAAGGCAGAGACAGTTCAAGTGTGATTTCCATTACAGCTGCACGACTGATCAAAATATAATTCGAAATGACAACAGAGTGAACACCATGCACTGTTTAGCAGCAGTTAAAGTTTAACACGATAGTGGTGATAATGTCTCAAGATCGAGATGATTGTCACTCAATTCCTTTACCATTTAGTCACGTTCACAACACACGATGCTCACCTAGGTCTTTTTCTGTGTAATGTAGAGTGAAAATGTAGAGTGCACTCCAATTTTCCTTGGGGAAGAGCCACAAAACTGACAAGTGTATGTGCTCTGGTTGTGTGGGAACATGCACAATAACTGTGGCACAGAAAAACTGGTTTGAGGCGGTAAATAACTGCTTAGAGGTTAAATCCTGCAGTTTGTATGCAAATTCCATTGATATTGAAATTCACAATCAGCTGCCAACTAAAAATCTTACTGATTACTTAAAGTTGCAGTCTCTTGATTGTAACTATTTTCTGTACAGCTAAGGAATATACACCCATTAAGAACGTCCACAGCTTCTGCTTCTGTTGACAGCAGACAGTGTAACTGTGGCTACAGCTCTGTTAACTCAGGAGCTGTACTTTCTGTCTTTGTCAGCAGGGAGAAGCAGGTTGTTGACAGTGGCAATTTTTTCTTAACTCAGCAGATAACTCTGTAATATACTGTCACAATGTACAGTGCATACACAAATGAGACAAACAGTAGTAAGAACTATCTAAAATGAAAGACTGCAAAAAGGCAGATTATTAATTTGTAAATGGCTCTTGACATTTTTTAAATGTTCCTGTGGAGGGTCGCGTAGTGGGTAGAGCGGGCGCCCCATATACAGAGGCTATAGTCCTCGCTGCAGCCGGCCCCGGATTGAAACCCGCATCGGGCGGCCCTTTGCTGCATGTCATTCCCCCCCTCTCTGGCTTCCCATTTCCTGTCTCTCTCAACTGTATTATCAAATAAAGGCAAAAAAGCCCCAAAAATATATTAAAAAAAATGTTCCTGTGGAGAATACAAACTTATCGTTAGTAAAATGCATCATTTAGGCCCAGAGAAAATTAACTCTCACGGCAAAACTACTAGTACTTGACAGATATTTAAGTGCTCTTTTTGTGGTTTTGCAACATCTTACAGCTTGCACAAAATGCCTGTCTCCTGGCTATTCCAAAAGCAAATAAAACATCAGTTGTTTTGTTTCATCTGCCTATCCAAACTGAAGAGGATAGCTGGACTGTTTCCACTCAATTCACATCAGCTCAACACAGCCAGAACTACTAAACCTTCGTTATCCACCATGATCGTTGTATTTCGCTGAATGTGAGATACACTTTGTGATTTCAGGCTTTGGTAATAAAAATTTGATTTTACTTTGACATGTGACTGTTGTCTGGGAAGGGGAAGTAGAAGAGCTTTACCTTGCAATCTGAGTAACGTATGGCTCGAGTTCCTTGGGTTCATAAGCCCTGGCAAAGGACCAGCACACATAGCAGGCAGCGTCACGCACAGTGGTACCAACACTGCACGCTCCCCTCTTCTCCTCGTAGGTCAGGGACTTGATGATGAGCGGCACAACTGCAAGCAGACAACAGAAACAAGACAGGGGTTTGTCTCAAAACCGAAAACCAGAGATCATATGAAAACTATGTTACATATCCTGTTTGCAACCTTTACAAAGAGTTCAAAAAACACTATTCAGCACAGAGTTCCTGCATGATTGCTGAATTCACTGTTTATTTTACAATGATAAAGAATGTATAGGTTATTTTAAATTATGGTTTTTATTTTCCATAAACCAAGCCTCCTACTGTGGTAAAATTCATGATTCATTTTACGGTTGCACAAATCTAAAGTAACCTCCAACCTGCATCTTATTAAGAAATAAACTGAGAACCAATCTGGGTGTTGATTTCCCAGAAAAAAAATGACTACAAGGAGCAGAATTAAATGGAGGTACTTCTGTCTTATATCAGTACAGGAAGCACAATATGCTTGGCATAGCAAGTCTGTTATTTTCTTTGTGCACTGCTCACCTAAACGTAGGCTAAAACTGAACTAGAGCAACATTAATTGTACCTGGAAACATGCAAATATTATGTCGATCTTGCCACGTAGCTCATGAACTTGACTTGAAACTTCATGCGTTTATGTAAATGAGCATATTTCAGCAACAGCAGAATGAAGCCTGTGTGGCCATTTCCACAAAAGAGAGAGATGAAGCGGGGAAGAGGAAGCCCCCCATCTCAACACTATCATGTAAATCATCGCTTGAGGCTTGACTAATATCAGGTGCATCGATGTTGCCTGAGGGCCCTGCTGTTTGGGCTGAAGCCCCACCCACTGGTGAGACAACACCTCAGAGAGAGAAACTCACCACACAACTAACATCACCAAATACAGCATACACATGCACTATCACACACTTTCACACATACACTCTGAACTCTTAACACGTATTGGAGCAAGTGTCCTGAAGCCAACGCTGTGGAGCGGCTCTCTTCAGGCCAAATACCCAGGAGTGGACACGCTCACTACAACCAGAGCAGGTAAATTTTTGCGTTTTTTTTTTTTATATCCTGCTTTTATTTGAAAACAAGAAACACTGGATTACGTTTAATTATATTAACTATATCCAGCACTCTGTCAAAGCCCCCCTGTGTTTTTAGAAAAGACTGTCTACTTTCTGTAAAGCTGCTGTTAACTGTGTGTAAGCTGTTTTTAAGAAGTTATGAGCTTTATATGCACCTGTTTCCTTTGCATCCACCTAACCCCTGCTTGCACTGCCAAGACTGATGCACTAACTGTTTCGAGTACTCTGAAGATGAACTTTAAAAAAGTTGAAGAGAGTTACTTAAATAACTAATAATAACTGAAATAACTCGTAACATATACAGACCGGTGTGTGAATAAAAAACACAGCTTAGGATGCAAGTGCATATTTCTTATGAAGAAAAAAAAATGTTATTTCTGTGTTATATTCATGGTGAGGAAGATAAATGTTTAAAAAGACACTTTCTAATGAATTACGCGTCTTAAGAAGGGAGTGGCTTTGTGTGCTAGAACAGTTGGACAGAAACTTGAGTGACAACTTCTTGCGACAGGGCATGACAAGCAGGTTCCTCAACACCTAACAGCACTTAACTCACAGCTTTAGGTGATATTTCATTTCAAAAGGTGAGCCAGGAGTGCTTCAGATGCCACTTGCTACGCCCATTTTAGCTGCTACATTACATGAAAATTTGTTAAAAGAATTACTTCTATCACTTTTTGGGTTTTTCATAGACAGTGAGCTCATCAAATAATGAATGGCAAACTTAGTGCATCCCGCAGGTGTAGTCATGGGAAGCAGGTGGCTGGTGGTTCCCACGCCGACAGCATAAGAGTTTAGTAAGGTTGAGGGAGAGAGCATGTCTCTGCATGCCCTCCAGGTTCTCTGTTAGTAGATGCCTAGTCTGGCCAGCACCTGCCAACCTGGTGCCTAGGCAGTTTTCTAACAGAACAGATGAGTGAGGCAATGTCAGGATGATAGACAAGTGAGCACACAGGCCAAGTTGAGGTCTTGCGGGGTTCTGCCAATCATCCAAAATCTACACAGGCGCAACTGCACCTATGCAAACATGCAGGTAAATTTTTGCATACAGGAAACAGGTTTTCATATTTACCCATTTCTATATTTGGTGGCCACCTCAATGTGAAGTAACAGTTGTAGAAATACATTAGCCTGAGGGTGCGGTGTTTTGTGCAGTGAGAGATTTTTCTGGCCAAGCAGCTAGAGAAACATCGAGAGAAAAACCTTCCAGTGACAACCGTTCTTCACCTGAACCAGTCAAGCAACTTTATCAGCCTCATTACTCAATAAGAATCTGGCACAAAAGTTGCAATGATTCACATGTTTCTGTTATTTCCTTAAGTGCAACATTCCCCAACAGCCTCAGCATATGCATAAAGAGGAACTTGAAAAAATGTAAATCTAAGCCATTAATTCCTCAACTGCAATGTGCTGTATTTTTCTTTCAGGACACGTGTGTCAGTGTGTCAACATGCAGACTGCTCAGGAACGCAAGCCGAAAAGACCCCACTACATTCCCCGTCCACCAGGCAAGCCGTTCAAATACCAGTGTTTCCAATGTCCTTTCACCTGCAACGAGAAGTCCCATCTCTTCAACCACATGAAATACAACTTGTGTAAAAACTCAATTTCCCTGATGTCACAGAAAACGGGACAAACAGCTCGACAAGTCAAGGCTGTAGCAAAGGGAGTTGTTGTCAAACCTAAGGATTGTCCTAGCCCAGTGAAAGCAGCTCATGACAGCAATCCGGAGAACCACAGAGCTGAGGAGAACAAAGCTGAGAGTGGAGAAGACACAGATCATGTTGACGTTGAGTGTGAGGGTCCAGTCAAAAAGGACGGACAGCATGCGACAGAAATCAAAGAGAGAGAGAACAAGGAGAGCAATGCGGCCAAGTCTCTGCCGCGCCCATCTGCTTTCTCCCCTGTCACACCCAACCGTGACGGAGCAGATGCCTGCAAGTCATCTGTGCAGCAGTCAGAGGACTCACAAACTCCTGCTCCTACTTTCACTCATCCCAGCTTCCCATGGGGAACTATTTCGTCTTCCATTCCCATAAAGCCATTACCCCCTCCCATGGTTCCTGAATACTCTAGTTATCTCCTGCCAGACCGGCCCCTCTATCCACCATACTACCTCCCAGGAAATCCCCATGCAAGTGAGTCAAACCCTCCTTCTTTCCGGCCGGAGTTTCTGGATCCCCAGAGGCCTGTGGTGCCACAACCCATAGCCCCACCTCACACTTCCCTCTTTCCTCCATACACATACAGATACTGCCATCCTCTTCACCCGCCCCACCCTTTGCATTATACCATGTACAGACCACATGAGCTCTCCATGCCGATTCCAGGACCCAGATATATTCCTTTGGATTTGTATGGCCAGGCCCTTGGGCCAAAGGACTTTGATTTGTACGTGTATTCACGCCCCAGACCCAACAGCCTCAATACATCTCCACAAGAACAGAGCAACCGTGGCCAAAGTGGAGATAAAGCCACCAGGCTAAGCCCTAAGGCAGGTTGTTCAGCCTTGGGGTCCCCTGACAGACCCAGCCATGCCCACACCATACAGAGAGACACAGAGGTCCTGCCCTACACCAACACAAGTGAGCCACAGACAACCGCTCAAGAAGGACACATAGACACAGCTATACAACTCATCACACATGATTCAAGACAGGAGAAGTGTGCTGAAAGCTTGCTGCAGTTAAGAACTCTACGTGTGGATGGAGGGTAAGCTAAATTTACCACATTTAATCGCTGTTTTTGAATTTCTCAAAATTATTTATTATTTAATATTTTGGCTTTGGTGAGCTGGATTTGCAATAATGGTTAAGAGTGCTTTAAAATTTAATGTTGTTCCGTCCCTTTCAGGTCATCTGACAGCAGCAGGTATTCCTCCATGTCTGTCTCTGAGACACGTCCAGGAACTACATCAGAACAAGAGGATGAGGACAGCGGAGAAGATCTGGCTCCACTAAACCTCTCGACAAGAAAGCAGGATAAAGAAAATAGTCTATCTGACCACAGACTGAGGTGCTCAGACACCAAGACATTAAAAATGGATGAGCTGCCTCTGAACCTCAGCCTTCGAACATCTCACAACGGCCCTGAAGATCTCCAGCAGGGGCCGGATGCTGAACTAGATGAGGAACCATGTGACCAGAGGCAGACTGCAGCACTGGCACTCTGTCAGCTAGCCACGGCAAGCTCTGCTGCCTCGGCATGTGATTTCAGCACTGCAGACAGACCTTCCAATGATCCCACAGACACAGACACTACAAGTCCTGACTCACCTGAGATCAAGCACACAACCAAAGCTAAGGCAACAGGCGTGAAAAGAGCAAATAGTGGCCCGGCTGAAAATGACTGCCGTGAACCGAAGAAGAGAGCAAAAGCACCAGGAAGGGTTCTGAGACGGAGGCCTCGTTGACACCAACAGAGAGGTTCTGACTGTTATAATGATTAAAATTAAGGACAGAATATCTCCCACATTTATCACGGCAAGCCTCAATATGAAAAGATCAAATTAGAGAACATGAATTTAAAATGTTAATTAAGCACTGAAAGATTTGTTTATACTTGCAGCAGCAAATGTGATGATGTGATGTGTAAAGACCCGCCATGAGGTCAATTGTAAAAAAAAACACAACAAAAAATGTTTGACTAGTTGTCAAAGGTTTGTAAGTATTATGTCTTTTTGTCACATTTGAAAGGTAAAAAGTAATTTTTGAAAATATTCTTATTTAAATCTGGAAATATTTTGTAATATAGAAAGTTGTCAATGGAAGATGTGGTGATGCACTATGAATGTTAACATTTTGAATAAAGAAGTCACAAAAATTTACCTTATTGCTTTAGTCTTATGATTAATGTTTCAACGTATATTTGGTAACCTACCATCCGTTAACCTGGAAGGCAGGAGCAGGCCTCTCCTACCAAGTTCTGCCAGTGCCAGACAGCCTCCATGCCAAGCATTGTCTGTTTCCTGGAAGCTTTAAAAACAAGACACGGATGAAAACATAGAACAGGTTTCTGGGAGGGGGTAGGACCTGGTGGTAAAATGAAAAAAAACAATATACACCTAGCATGAACCTACCTGAAGCAGTCCAGCAATGATCCAACAACCTCGTCAGCAAGCTCCTTGGGAAGCCTCCCTGTCACCCTCCCAATGCTGAACATTTAAATAAAACAACATCAACTACTCTGGAATTGCTGCCTTTGATATGAATAATACAAAGATAAATAGCAACAATCAATCAAGCTTGCTATGTGAGGACAGATCGTTACCCCTTTGCTGCAGACCAGCGCACAATGTTTTCCTTGTCTTTCAGTCCCACCAGCAGATGCTCTGTAAAATGCCAAATTAGCAAATTTGCAACATATTGCAACGACAGTTTAAACTGAGTGCAGGCTGCAACGCACCAATAACCGTCTCTACTTCTTCAGGTATATCATAGTCCTCTTCCTGTGTGTCCATATCAGGGGTCACAGCATTGGTAGCTGTAGCAGACTGGGACATGGAAAGGTTTGCTGCAAGGGAGCGGCTGCCTCTCTGGTACCTGAAAAGCAAGCACATTAACTTTTAAGGTAACTGAACTCTGAAGTGTTTTTGTGAAATTTATTTATTGGAGGATAACCCCTTGAGATGTATCATCTCATCTTCCAGGGGGTCCTAGACATAGATTAGATACATTCAATCAATACAATACACTCACATAAACGCAACATAAAACATACAATGGTGCTCACAGCGGCTCCAAAAATCCCCTCCCAACCAGTCCACCACAGTGCTCTAAATCACATCTCACTGGTGATAAATGTGTTCTGATGCATTTGATATGAGAAACAGCTAGCAGATATAAAGCAATGCTAAAATGAATGGGGAGCATTTGGTAAAGTACTTTCCCCTTGATTCTTGATGTCACAGTTACCCATACTTTTAGACATAACACATTTAAGTTTCACATAAACACAAAATGAATTATACTTGTATTTGATTTATACTTATATTATATCTAACCTCCAAGCAGCCAATCGTGGCTTCAGGAAAGTGAGACCAAGCCTTTGAATAAGTTTGATGTTAAGCTTCCTCAGCATGGCCTGGCTGCTCTCTAACAGGCGTTTCTGCTCCAGACACCGCAGTATTGTAGGTGCTGGGGAACAAATCAGGACATAAACATTACTATAATTTCATTGGTGATAAAAATAAACGACTGTATTCATTTGGAGACGTACACGGAGAGATGGAGTTTGGATATTTACTTGCAGGACATTTCCAGATTACTGGCACACAAAAAAACAAATAATCCTAACTGCCATGGATGATTCACATGCCAGCTACAACTAGACTGTCTCTACAGAAACTCCCACATGTAGCCAAAAATGTGCACCGAATAGATTATTGAAGAGGCACACATTTTCATTCACAGTACGGCTTTGAGATTATTCTAGGGGAACACCACATGATGCATTCAAATATCTCCCCGAACATAGGACATTTGGATAAAAGATTTGTGAACACAAATCACTCTGTTACCACAAGCAAGAACAACTGAACCGATGGCTTTGAATGTAACAATAACTCCTGTTGAGGAAAATTGTGTAGATTCTAATAATGTCACTGTGCTGCCACGATCTTCGTCATTTATATCATTCTATGTGATTATAGTCTATGAAGTTCACAATTTAAAGAGAGTTAAAAAAAAACAAGGAACAAAGAGTAACCTACCATACTGTAGGAGGTCGTCTCGTTTCCCATGTTTGAAAAGTTTTGCCTAGGGGACATAAATCAATGTGACATACTATATACCAGCAATAACAGCAATACTATTTATGAATCACAGATTTCAAAGTAGTACTTCATAAAATAATATACATTACTCTCAGAAAACAGTCCCACCTAGTTATGTCCCACCCTGAGCACCAAATAGCCTGGGGTCAGACTGACTTCACAAATACTAAGTAGAAAGGGAAACTCTCTAAATATGTTATTTAAGTTTATGAGACAATAATATGAATGTAATGTATTTGCTTGAGGACTGTGATACATTATATTACCTGGTAGGAAATTATTTGACAATACCTTCTATCACTGATCTATTAAGATTTGCACTGAAAAAATATATTACATGTGTTTTCAGTGAGCAGCTAGAAAAAGTTATTTTCATTGAAACAAAAATACCTTGTTCTTATTTGGAAAGAAAAAATGTATCTTAAAGCTGTCGATCAAACACTTGATCCAGAATCTTCCCCACTTGTAGCAGGTGCATTACACACCTGCCAAAACCACATCAAGCACTGGGTGAAACATACCAGTCATGTCAGCTCTTGTAAACTATCCTCTGCAGGTTTTAATTGGGATCAAACAAACAATGTTGAGAGGGGTGTGCACACAAAACCAACAGCGTGTGGACAGTGGGCGTGTGTGTGTGTGTTTACCAGTGACTGCAAAGTCCCATCCAGCACCATAATGTCTCTCATTGACTGGTCACTGGTCTGGGATATAGTGGTGAGGCTCCAGTCCAAAAAGTCTCCGAGGCATTTCTGCTTCACATCAGGACGTGTCATGAACCTGTGGAGTCATGTAGAGTATGACAAGGAAGAAATAAAAGGTTTCATTCTAGATAAACAAATGTAAGCACCAGAAGGGATATTCTAAGAGCAACTCTGTCCTCTATTGGTTGAAAAACTAATTACAGTTTATAACATACATGGTTTGAAAACGTTCTGTCTCGGCAGAGGTGTGCACTCTACTGACTATATAAGCCTTTTTAAGACCACGATGGACACAATCTGTACAGAAAATACATATAGTAGACATTTAGTCTCAATGTCTTCAACAAGAACAGCCCAAATACACAGATTATAATGTTTGTTTGTCTGGTTTTCCTTGAAAAAGATAGTTCATTTGCACGATACAGCAAAAAAAGAAAAAATTACATTACTAATTACATTTTTTTTTCTACTGGTTTCTTCATTTCCAGCTGTAAAGCACATGACATGAATGTGATCAAAAGATATCAGTAGATATTAGTTGTTGAGTTTTGGACGGTTCAAAACAATTACTGAAGAAAGGGTATTATTGTTTCACTATTTCAAACTGAGAAACTTTTTTTATTTTTTGATTTGTACACTTACTTTGATACCAGAACAGACGCAGCATCCCTGGGACTATCACTGACAAGTAGATAAGACTGCAAAGAAGCAGAAACACTGTTACTCATACTGTATGACAAGCACCACTACACACAATAAAATAATGCTTTAAACAGACAAATATCCCAGGGCTAAATACAACCTGCATATTACACCACTGATCCTGATAACAAAAGACATGCCATTTTGGGGAATAAGACCTAGACATACAGACCGATCTCTTCAACACAAAACAGCTAAATCAAGTCATTTTATCTACTTATCTTACCTTTGCAATAGCTAGAATGCGGTCCATAGTGGACTCTCGGGCCATGCCACTGTCTGACTCCAGATTGCCATCCAGACGAGAAAGGTCAAAGGGTATAAGGCAGGTCATGGACAGCCACAACAGCAACATGTAGCGAGTTTCCCATGTCTGGAATGTGTACATGATTAAACATGCTGTTTGTAAATCCAAAACAAAGGCAATACACACACCTCACAGAGGTGGGATTGCTGAGAAGGACAGGATAGTATTTTTTTTTTAATTATGAAGGGTCTCACCTCTGAGTCTTTGGGATCCTGCCTGGACAGCAGATCCAGGACTGGCTGGACATCGGCTACCTCATGAGGAAATAGCTGCATGAAGATTTTATAGCCTCTTACCTGGTGGGAAAAAATATATATGTATAAAAAATTGACACCTGGGACTTTGTATCATCTACCAGAATTAAGTGAAAATAAGTGCTGCTGTCTTTACTCTGCGCAGTGTAGTGGATTTCCATGGGCATGCAACCGTCAGCAGGAATGCTGCTTATACTTACCTTGCAGATGATGTAGAGAAACTTAAAGCTCAAATGAACCAGTGAAGGGGGAGACTTCTCACTCCTCACAAAATCCAGTACCATGTTCAACATCCATTCTAAAGAAAACATTGAAACGTGCAGAGTGTAAGCGTTTCACTTTTAATTATATTCATAAACATTCTCCAAATCAATCAACAGTACTAATGCAAATAGGTTTCAGAGTCTTATCAAATGTACCTAAATGTGGGTCCAGCAGGTGAGGCTGCTCCTGATATCTGTTCATTATCACTGTGGGATGAAATGGGTTTAACATGATTAACTGCTAACTCGAACCACCCATATAAAACACTGAAGTTTAGTGAAGGACTCATGAACTCTGAGGTGAACTGTCTCACCCAGGAACCTCTGCGTGGCGGACTCTGTAGTCACTGTGTCCCCGTGGACCTCCGGCAGGCTGGAGATGAGAGCTCGGGTCTCGCCACTTTCACTGAAGCCGCTCAAGACACAAGTAATAACGTCGGCCTCTCCTCCTTCCCCTCCGTTGTCTGTGTCAGCTAGTGCCATTTTGAAAGTGCCCTAATCTACAGAGAGCCTCTTTGTGCAGGCTAACGCTGGCGTTTGTTGTTGCAAGTTATGAACCAGGTAGCTAGCCAGTATTAGCAAAATGAAGGAATGTGGATGAAAATTAGCCAGGGAAAAGAAGGAATTGACGACAAATAAAGCTACGACACACAGTTAGTCCAGAAAAGCATTGACGTGAAACTTGTTATATTCAAACTGAATCAATTTCACGAGACAGAACCGAGACTCCTTCCCTGTTTTAGTGATGCTCCTGTTGTGCTGTGCTCCCGCTGAAGTTAGTAGCTACCGACGTCGCACCCCGCCCCGGTACGGTAAGCGAGAAGTGACATTTCGAGTTCATTGCTGTGAATCGCAGACGTGAATAAGCAAATTTATGAATGTCGTAAATACTGTCGTATTGTTTACAAAGCAACAATAACCATGCATTAGAAATACGTATTTCTAACGGATGGTTTATCCACTTGTGTTGCACAACAAATTTTATTGTAATTGTTTTGTTTTTTCCCATGCAATTTGAATCATCTCTAAATCATTTGGCCTCATAGCATGGCCTGTACCACTCTCTGTTAATTAGTTGAAAGGTTAAATTGAAAGGTTAAAACTGGATAGACACCAAATAAAGCAGGTCAGGACAACTATTTTGGATCATACCAGGATTTATTGCTTGTCAAACTGTGGAACTGATAAGCACATATTGCAATGATACAGCAACAGTTTGTATGTGTGTCAGTCTGACATCAACAGTCGGGTGACCATAATGTAGATGAAGTATGTTCTGGTCAAAGGGGTTATGCACAAGAATTAATGAACAAGGAGGGTTTAACAACATAACAAAAAAGGTGTTGAACCAACCTCAAACTTCTTGGTGTTTGTTTGAGCATCATAAAGAATATTGCCCTCCCACTTGCATAAGATGAAAAACCAAGGAGCTTTAGCTTTGTCCAAAGTTCATTTTTTTGTGTGAGGTAAAGTTCCTATACTCTGTTACAGTAATGCATGTTATAGTTTATGTTTGACTGTAAGTAACCTACACACAAGCCATGGTAGAAAATATAAAATTTTAACATTATCATTTTTAAATTATACAATTAAAGACATTAACTGGAATGTACACATTTTGCTTTTCTTTCATTTTGAAAAGTAGTTGGTGTAGGTGTAGCAGTGAGGGCAGAATTATTTTTGTTTTACTTCATCTAAATTCTCTACACAGTAGCGATAGACATTGCAGTGTCATATTTAGTCTCTTCAACAATTAGACATGCTAGTTTCAGTCAAATATATGGATAATAATTGACTTGCGTTTAAGACTTGTGAAGCTTTCTTCAACTGACAGAGTGCAGCTATTTCAGTAAGTTCTTCATAATGCTTATTGAGGAGCCTCTGTAGCCACCACCAAAGTGGTTCCAGTGATTCAGATAGTGATAAAGTTGGTAAAGCTGGTTTCTCTTTTCAAAACCAGGAGCTTTTGGAATTTTTTCATGGTAAGCAGAATAAAAAGAGCTGTTGAAGCCACCAAACATCCCTGCAATACCCAGCTCATACTCTGCATGGCCGTAAAAGGAAGCAGGGTCAAAGATCACAGGCCCTTCAGCACACTGTGCAACATTGCCTCCCCAGAGATCTCCATGGAGGAGAGCAGGGACAATCTCCACATCAGTGAAAAACTGCGGGATCTTCAACTGTAAAGAAAAAAAAAGACACATTATGTAAGTCAGATAATTTATACAATCATAAAGACATGTGTACAGTTTAATTTCTAATGCAGGTCAAAGTAGGAGTGGACCTGTAGCTTGGCCCATAGCTCTCTGGCCTCCCTGTCTCCATAAGCTTTCTCCACCATGTTAAGCTGATGCTGCAGTCTCTGCTGGGAGTAAAATGTCACCCAGTCATCCTGCCACTCATTTTTCTGGAGAGAAAAGGATGAATGTAAGAGAAGTGAGACCATATATGATATGATATGATATGATATGATATGATATGATATGATATGATATGATATGATATGATATAACATACCTGTGGTAGATACCCACAACATGTTGTTACACTGAAGCCAAATTTTTCAACAGGAGCCACATCTGACTGCCCAGCTCCTTTTCCTGTGTAACATAAAATAAAGGATAGTTAGTGGCAGTGACAAAGGAAATGCGATTAAGGTGAATTTGTTTAGGATTGCATGTACATAGGTGTAATAAAGGTGAATTTACCCACAGTCTGTTGCTCTTTACTACATTTTTCCAGCTGTCTCTTGTTGTGAAGATGTAGATCTGCCAGCTGCTCTCCTAGTTGCTTTGAGTACCTACACATTAGATTTGGGAACAAGGCACAAAGATCTGAATAGTGCTATAGTGCTATGCTATATTTTCCCATTCATCATACTGATACCGCAATAAACAAATAGTATAAGAGAGCTCTTACTTGCTAAGACCTCTCATGTCCAGGTGCTCCATCACAAACACACATCCTCTTGAGTCAAGTTCAATCACTTTCACAGGCTTGGGGACTTTAACAGTCTCTGTCTTGAAAATGGCTTCCAAACTGGCCATCTCTCCATCAAACATCAGTTTGGCCTGTATAAAACAAAGGAGAAGCTAGTGAGCAGTTGCATGTTCACGAAATAAACGATCGTGAAAATGTTAGAATGTTCTCCCTTTGACAACGTGTGCACAAACTTTGTCCAGTAGCTTTCAGAGTGCGTAGTTAACGATTCCCATTCACTGCTGTACTTTTCCATACATACTAATAGCACGTATAGCGATTCAAACATCAACTAAAAGACGTTAAAAGATTAAAACAGCTCATAATTGTATCAATACCTCGCTCTTATGGTTTATCTTCACAAATACTCTGCCAGTGTCCGTATCATAACTCTGGCCCTCGCTGATACATCCACCTCCTGAGTAACCAGTTGACTTCAGCATGGCTGTCCCCAACTCTTTCTTTAACTTCGCCTCCATGGTTGTTTTCCGAAATCGATTCTAGTAGAAATATACAGTGGTGTCAGCTAATTCCAGCAGCGCAGTGCAACTGCGTTGTCAGAGATGTTGGGGGGCGTTTTCGATGCCGTCTGTCGGCTCGTGCGCGTCTGTGTGTGAAGCAGCGATGACCCTCATTATGGTAAATTTGTTTTTCTTCCGCTTTGGTCACGCTGGTGTAACGATAACCAATCAGAAAGAAGATTGGAATGATTGACGTCTACTTTGTCCCATCGCTGCGACGCACAACGGTCGTTTTAGCGTCGCCATGGTGCCAAGTCCTCGCGGCTACCTCGGCTAAATGCTACCACAGGCTTTGCTATGCTGATGCTGGAAAACCGAAATGACCAGAAATGAAACGTGTTTGCTTCTTGGAGCAACTGGCGTAGGAAAAACGTTGTTACTTAAACGTCTTCAAAATATCCTTTGCTCTCAGTTGAATGTTTTGAACTCGAGCTACAGAAAAGTATAAAAGTGCTACGAACAGAAAGTGTCGTGTATCTTAAATATTGCTAATTCAGCCCGGTGAGCTGGTGTAGTTGGTACAAAGCAAATGGCTGGTATTTATTCATTATAAGCATTAATATAAGATAAGCCAAGCATACATTAACGATGTGTCGATTCTCTTCAGTCCTTTTTAAAAGTAGTTAGTTAGCAGTTAGTGAGTGGTACTGTTGAAATGTATTGCATTGTAAATAGATGTTTTTTCCGTTGTTAAGCCTGTTTCCATTGCTTTGAATAGTTTGGGCAAAATGGTCAAAAAAGTCAGTGCAATGTTACCCAATATAATGAGTATATTCTTCACCAATGATGAAGTTTTGCACCAGTTTAAGAAAAAATGCATTTTCAAAGCACCCCTTGTGGGCAGTCTTATGTGTGTAAGCGACCTGGTACTAGAGTAAAATAAAGCGGGTTACAATATTACTCTGCAGTGTTGTACATCAGAAAATACAGATTACAACAAAATGTAACTATCTGACTGAATTTCATGTACACAGTTATGTTATATAAGTGATGTTTTCAGTTGAACCATTCAGGTTTCTGTTAAACACACAACAACAGCTCCCATGCATTCTTTTCCTGAATGATTTTGTTTACAGATTGGTTTGCATGGTTTAGGTGAACTGGGGTCCCCTCCTTCTACGCTGCCTACAGTGAGTGATGGTGAAAGATAGTTTTAATACACAGTTTGAAGGCTCCATTTTGACCTAACAGCCCATTCATGTAATACCTCTGATCTCTGTACACCTGCACAGGTAGGAACCAACCTGACAGACCTGACACTGAAGAGGAAGAAAGTGACAGTTAGAGAACTGGGAGGTTGCATGGGCCCTATATGGCCCAGTTACTTCAAAGATTGCTCTTCTGTCGTTGTATGTTTTATGTGTACATGCTACATCTGCAACATTAGATGGAAGTGAATAGGTTGAGTGTTGCTGATTTGACTGAATGTTTTTTCTTTGTGTTTTTCATAGTTTATGGTGGACTCAGCCAATATCGCTCAGGTGTCCTCCTCCTGTATCCAGCTGCTGTCGGTACTCTCTGCTGAGCCTTTGTACAGTGCCTCTGTTCTTATACTTTTCAATAAGAGGTAACTCTGATCCCTACACTCACCTGCCCTACATGTATGCACAATGTGTCAGAACATGTATCTGCATGTATCTGGTCTCGTTCTGTCATTCTTTTGACTTTTTTTTTTTTGTTCCACCCTTTTCCAGCGACATGCCATGCACTATGAGCCTTACAGAGATGAAGTCACTGTTCAGAATGGATGACATCATTGCATCTGCAACTCAGCCAATAGCAACACTGGAAATCAGTGCCCGAACTGGACAGGGACTACAGGAGGTGCTCAGTTGGCTGGAGTCCATTATGGTCAAGTGATCTAGCTTATGTTTGTTCCCGAAAAAGTACAAAGACTGTTTACACACCATTTACAAAAGGATGTACTTATGTGCCAAGTTGAGGTCACTGAAAAAATGGAAAGACCCATGACAAGAGAAACTGTTGTACATTTGATAATATAGTGACTCCTCATCAGGGCAAATGGAGAAGGTGATATGTTGGTGGTATCACAGCAGAATGGGATGGTTCTGAGGTAGGCCATTTATGACATTGATTAAATCAACACTACTGTAGGTTTTATCTGCAGTTATTTCTATTGGTCACTTAACTAATTTAATCTTCAGAGAAACAAACAGTGAACTGCAGAAGTTCACGAATGGTTGTAACAACTTGTAAAAGGGTTAAGAACAAATGTTATAACATTGGTTGCTGTAAATGCATGCAGCATTGCAGTAATACGTTACTACCAGCAGGGGGCATGAGGTGCATAACAAATATTACAACTGTTACTAGGCGTGTGCCTATGCTGTGATGATTTCATATCCAATATATTGATATCAAGGGAAATGAAAAAATTCAAAGCAATAAAATCAACTCAAGAAGTGTTATAATACCCTTGTATTTGATGAGAGTCAATGGTTCACAAGCAATGAATAAAACTCATGATTTTTACATTTTCTAATGATGTCTTGCTTATAGTGAATTTTGATATACAGTCCTCCCAAACTGTAATTTCATTCACTTAACCCCAGCAATTCCTATCACCATTGTAAAATTGATTATACACTAATGTTTCATGTTTCAATGGTCCAACAGAAGCGCCACAAAGTTCATATTATTGTTTGATGTTGTAAGATTTCAAGAGCTGGACATGTCTTTTAGAAACAGTTGCCAGTTCAGAGAAATCTCCTTTTTTTTAGGCATATGACAGAAGCAGCAGCCAGCAAAGCCAATCATACAAACAGTTGAGTGAGCAGATTTGTTGACTAACTGAAAAGCTGCAACATATTTGCCTGGTTAATATGAATGTGTAGAGACAACAAAGTATTATCAAACTGTGCTTTTGTGGAGTTTTCTATCTGAATTACATGAGCAGCAGGTGGTGGCCGTAATAGGTTTTACATGACATTAATATTCGATGATACAAAGGTGTTTCTCTTTTATACCGTTACTGCTTTTGTGACCGGAGGAGCAGGACAGGCTGTTATAGTGAAGAACAGAACCAGCTTGCATCAATCTAAGGGTTATTGTATTATACCACAATATAAAAACAACCAGGAATAAGGTTTTCATACAAGTCCTTGGGGCTACAGTTCGGTCTGCGGTTAGAAAGATATTTCAAAAGCATAACCTAATGGCATTCCCCTTTTACTCAGATGTTCCCCTCCAGTTTAGTTGGTCCTCATAGGAAAGGGTTCTGACTGCTCTGTGCAGCCTGTGATCCCTGAGTGCTGGCTGAGGAGAAGGGCAACAAGGGCTCAGGGAGGGTCCCTGGCAGGTCCAGGCCAGGCTGGGTGGGGTGAGTCAGTGACGAAGGGAGGCTGGCAGGCTGGTGGCTCATGGGCAGAGGCAGGGAAGCACTGTATGGTAGAATAGTGCTTTGAGGAGCCAAAGAGGTGGGGCCAGAGCCCATTTGGTTCAGAGTTAATTTGGGCTGGTCAGTTTGGAATGGATTGGTGACTGAAGGAGCAGTCAGGCCTGTGCAGAAAGAAACAGAATCAAATTATTCAAATTGGATTAATCTTTTCTGAGACTGTATTTAGAACCAGATAAATCAAACACTGTTAACTTTTGGACCACTTGATGCTTTTTTTCTAAAGTAAGTTGAACATAGCACTACAGTTGCAGGAAGAGAGGAATCATGTGAATTTGGTCATTTTTCTATTCATATGTTCCTTTTCAGCCACGCCCTCCTAAGATTTGGATGCCAACAAAGAGTGTTTTTCAAGAACAAAATGTTTGGAACTGATTTGCACCATACTTAGAGCAGTTATGGGGCGTGGATGGGGGAAGAATCCATTAAATGTTGGTATGGATACAGTTAAAGCGCCAGGTCTTAAGACTTGATGATATAAAACACATTTTTTTGTTGATGTCTCAGGCAGTACTGTGAAATTTAAAAATCTGACATATTTATAATGCTGAATTCTATGGATTTGTGCAGTTTGGTGCTGATCCAGATAATAATCTGGACCTAGTGAAAGAAAATGCTGAATCTGCAATTCACAAAGAGCTGAGCTTGTGGCTGAGGTTGAACTCAACAGTGCATGTGGAACCAGCAGCTTACAACAGTATGTCAATTTAAATGCGACTACTACACAGTAAAGTGAGAGAATTCATATAACTGTGGAGCTGTGTCAGATTTATGGAGCTGTAGAGTTGTATGAAATTTAAAATGCTGACTCAGTCTCAGACTACCTCCTTCTTCCTTTTATTTTTCTTAGACATGTAAGATTGTTTGACCTTGGCAGCAGTATGTGCTCTACTGAGTGCCATTCTAGTTCTGACTTTATTATCATTGATGTCTCTGCAAGTAGATTTTTTTACTCCACACAGAAATACAGTGGAAGGTAGGAATAAATTTCCAATCTTTAAGCGTGACAGAACTTGGTTGAGAGTACTGTATCACACATCATTTCGATTTAGCTGGCTTAAATATGCAAAACACCGAGTGATTTAAATCAAGGGTTGCACATAGGAAAACACAATAAGGGTTACATCTCTCGTAAATAATACAACGAATACCTGATAAAAAGGGGTTCTTGTTCTTGGCTGGGGGATTTGCTGGGATCAGGCTGTCCAGGTTTACCAAGGACGCTGCTGTGGGGCCCAGGAAAGACTCAGGTGTCTGGCATGTACGAGGGCTGGGAGCAGCCAGGCTTTCCCCGAGACCTGACAGGTCAAAGAGCTCAGGACTGCCCTCCCCTCTGCCATTGACATTCATCTGACCTCCATCCATGGCCTCATCAAACAGATCCCCATCTAACAGCAGGGGAAAAAAATCAGTGATTACAAGTAAATAGGATACACAGTATCCCATACAATAAGATAAGCAGAAGGTGTGTTTACCTGAAGGGCTTCCAGTTCGGGCAAAAGGTTCCCTGGCAGCTCCATCGGCTGATGTTCTCTCTGATGTTGGTGCTGAGAATGGATCTACTCTTGAGGTGGCTAGAAAAGCAACAAAAATGCAACATAATTTAATTGTTGTGGGAAATTTCATTTTAAATGTTTAGTGCATGCATATTACAGACTTACCTGTGTCTGCAGGGAAGGCCCATACACGGTTTGCTGCATTAAGGTCGGAGACACTGTTCAGCTGGGCATCCCAGAGGCCAGCAGCAGGGGGCTCCCATGGTGGGGGAGGGCTGTTGGAGGTTGGTGGGACCATCCACGAAGAATCTCCTCTTGAGGTGACAGCGCCGTCTTCTTTAATTACCGATAGCAGAGACATAGAGAGAGTGAGTTTATCATAGCATGAGTGAAAAAAAAAGGTATTGTGTAAGTCCATAGATGTGTATTATTCACAGCTGGTGCTTTAACATTCATGTTTTGATAATGGTAAGATAACTCAAGGCTCACCAAGGGAGTCCCAGGGGTCTGTGCCCCCTGGTTGAGCTGTTGCCTGGTGTGCAGTGTTATTCCAACGATGGTCACCAGACGGCAGATCTGAGGCCACTGCAAAAACATCTACCAGGTCCATGAAGGCCGTCTGTCCACATCAACAAGAAAGAAGTCAGCACCAGTTCATTACATTGCTTCAGCATTCACCGACTCATATCCTTTGTGACAGCACAATATCTAACATGGCATATTTATGACTTCTGTAAAGAAATCTTGAAATGAAATCTTTACAGCATGACTGAAGGTAGAGCTATAAACCTGATCAGTCTGATCATCATCATCATCACAGAGGATTATGGTTGATTTAGTTGTGATCTTTGGGCAATAAATTCATCTTCTTAAATTTATGCTTATACTTCATCACCCCCCCAATGAGGTATTCCATACCCCAATATTTCATACCCCGCCTTTATTCTCCATCTGACGTTTGCTCTCCTCCAAAGCTTTCTGGAGCATCGACTCATCTCCTTGGCGACTGAGCTGCTCCTGTCGACAGATAGTCACATGGTCGCCTTTGGGTATGACAGCTTCCGGCAAAATCACATACTGGCACTTCATAATATATTCATGACTCACACAGGCACAAATGCTAGCTTGTACTTTGTTTTTTTTGCCGGGCAACATATGACCCACAGACAGATATGTGCAATATGCTCAGACCAGAATATTCTCCAGACAAAGAGAGGAGAGCATCACTGTGCTCTCCAACAGAGCGGCACTATTGTACTACGGTTTACTGGCATAGTGTGGGAGAAAAAAGGGAGGAAAGAGACAAAGAGACAGCGTGAGACAGGAAGAGAAAGAGAGAGGTGGGGTATAATGGTTGTCTGCTGTAATACAACAAAGTTATAGATAGACAACTTTTAAACAAAAGGAAGCAAGTGTTGAAATAGGTTAAGAAAAGGTTAATATGAGAAAATGTAGAGTTCCTGCTATGTGCTACATTACATCCATCTGAAGTATAACCTTTATGGTGACTAACATTTGAGATTTTAAGAAGTCAGTGACCCCAAGCAATCCTACCTGCTGGTGCTCCTCCTTGCTCAGGCTCAGGGCTAACTGGAGCTGGGCCTCCTCGTCCATATCCACTGCGGGAGGTGCAGGTTGGACCGACTGCGCGGATGTTTGACGGGGACAGAACTGCATAGTATTAGCATTAGTATTAGTATTTTTTAGTATTTTATCAGGAAAGTGGAAATTATTCTTTGAAATCCCCGCAGTTGCATGCAACAATCCAAAGGTGTCCTAGTAGAGTAAAGGGATCAGTCAAACCCTTTGCCCTTCCATGACACCAAACCGGAAGAGGTCAGAGTGGCTGGATGGGGTTCTCACCCACCACAGGGCTAAGAGGAGAGATCTAGTGGTTAGTGAAACAGAGGAATGAAGTGATTAGGCTCTGAAAAAGCTGCATGTCCCATTTGCTGTTTAAAAGTGAGAGGGGGGGGCGTGGATCAAATCTAGAGGTGAAGGACAGTGAGTAGTACATGCAGTTGTTTCTTAGATGGACAGAAACTGGGCTGTGACATTGGATTTAGTGCACAGACCAACAGCAGATGTGCGCAAGGTAAAGGATGCAGAGGAAGGATCATCCCTTGTCGTCCCAGTGTACTTATACCTTCTGTGCCTCCTCCTTGCTGAGGCTCATAGCGATCTGGAGCTGGGTCTGTTCATCAATGTCCACAGGGGGAGGTGGCTAAGGTCAAGCAGGAAGGATTAGGGGGAAAACTAATCAAAGGGATAGGTAAAATCACGCTTGAATTTGTTGAAATTATTCATTGAGAGATTATTGTGAGAAGAGAGAGTTCAGCAGATTTGATATAAAGATCTCAATTTGATGATCAAAGCACAGCTGGTTTATTTGATTACAGAGGTGGAAACTATCATGCTAGGCATGATAATGAATTTCCATAACAGCCAGGCAGGAGTTACAGAGGGCAACGGCTGCCCTTGCCATGGAGACTGGGGCGGCCTGTAGCTGCTCAGGAGTGGATCAATGCACACATCCTGTCTGGCTTCTCACTATTTCACTCACAGTGTCCTAACGCTTCTGCATCTCTCACACTGATTGGTCAAAGTGCCATTATTGACCGCATCAGAGACAGAGCTGATGGTATCATTTTCTGTTAGAGGTTCTGGGAAATGGCAGCAGTTGGAGCGCTTTGCTATCATGACTGACAACATCCAAGCATGTGTGCAAGAGGCCTTTGATGACTTACTGCCAAATTACCACATAACATGTCAGCAGCAGGGCAGCTAAGGAGCCTCTTTCTGTCAGGCGCATGTGGTGTAAAGACAAGAGCTCGGTTCTCAGTGTGTGTGTATTTGTGTGTTATCTGACTTAGAGGTACCTTTTCACTTTCTTCTCGGCTCATAGCCAGGGCCAGCTGCAGCTGCAGCTCCTCCTCTCCACTGGTCGCGGGCCGAGCTTGCTCCAGGTCAGGAGCGAGGTGAGGAGAGGAGGCTACAGAGACAGAGGAAGAGCAGAAGGGACTGGGTGTTCACTGAGGAAGGGGGAGCAGTAGGATGCAAACAGAAACGTTAACAGATGGAAATATAGGCGGAAGGAGACGGAAAGCAAAGAGAGAAACACTTTAGACTGATATTTAACGTCCAAAATGAGCTGGCACTCTTGCTGCATGTTAATTTTTTTTTTCCATTGCCTGTTGTTTAGGGCCTTCGCTGGCATCGCTTGCCACGGTCTGCCTAACTCTGCCTGCACTGAGAACAATGGCAAGCCTGTGTGGAGAGTTAGGGTGGTGGAGGGGAAGAGGAATGGATGGGTTGGAATGGGGCCCACCTTATTACCCCAAATCCTCTGGATAGGATTCTGGTCCAGGTTTGGGGAGAGTGGTGGTGTTGCAGTGTGGGGGGAGGCCTTGGCAGTATACCAGTCCGGGTGCCAGGCTGTGGGTCATGGGGCTAAAGCAGCGCAGGAGGCCACACGTTGGCAAAGTCAGATCTCAGACACAAATCGTTTCCACTGTGCCTCCCTTCAATATCCTCCCGTCTCAGCTGGATCGCTTGTTGGCAATTAGCTGCTGACCCACACGCATCAGCACTAACACTTAAACCATGCGCTGATGTCAAGGAATCTCCAGGAAACCACCTCTATCCTCCTTTTTTTTGGCCTCTGCAGTGGCCCAGAACAGAGCAAGAGGCTGAGCAGTTTTGTCGTTATTGCAAAAACTGGAAATGCTGCATCTACTCAAGGCGAAGGCACACAAATGTGTACATAATGCACAGTAACACAAACGTTTGCACAATAGCTCACCTTACAAGTACTTAACCACCTGCAACACACCTGTAGAGCACTCATTCTTTGTCAAAACAGTGAATCATTCCTCTCAAGATAAAGATCAAGTGATTTCAATGACTCGCTACGATCCCTTGTGTGAAACTGTTGGAATTATCCAGCATGAAATCAAGTTATCAAATTATTAATTTTTTTCTGTGTATTACAAGGCAGGCTTGTAATATAGTATCACTGAGGCCCAGATCAAAAGCTCAGAGGTTGTAAACGGCCAAATGTTTCTGATGGCACAAATTCCAGCCCAGAAAAGTATGCAAGAAACGTCTCTGAAGTGGAAGCTGTATCGGTGAAAAAAGGGGCTTTTGTGGGATTTGTGGTAATAAAACAGTCAGATATGACCTGTGGGCATAACTTTGTTTACACTATCAAACAAACCACTCAGACATCAAAGTTAATGGGAATAAGTAGTGCCGTGAAAGATGAAAGCACAGTTCTGCTACTGACTTAACACTTTTTATAATAAACACCACACAGACCACACAAGTGCCTAAACGCTACACACTGCACACAGCTACTTGATGCCTTTCCACAGTATGTTTTCAGATGTGCTTACCACCTACACAATCACACAGAGAGATCGCTCGGCTCTTGCACTAAACCACGTCTCACCACTAAACCACGTGATCGCCACCTGAGCGGTAGAACAGACAACATGGTTCACAGTTGCGGTTTCACCTTAGACTGAAACGATCCCAAACTGGGGCCTCCTCTCTTTTGTAAATCCAGTTTAGCTGACGTGACTGTAAACAGGAGAATGAGCGGAATGCAGATATTCAACTGACAACAGACGTCGAAGCAACTTCTATTTAACCACAAAGAAGTAGCAATTAATACTCACTAAGGCTTGAACATTGGCTTTAAAATATTATCTATGTCAGACTGGTGGACAAAGTAGAAATATATTACTGACAGTGTCTTATAAATGCTCCCTTTTCTGTCATTAACTGTAAAATCTTGATGAAAATCTCAAGGTGACTAATAAACTGAGTCATTAATGCTGTTGTACTGTTGCTGTTATGATCTATAAGGGCGCCTCTAAGTGTATCTGATAAACATGTGACCTGGTAAACTCATGACCTGTCATGTGAGGGCCTCTGACAAATGACAGGTCACTTGCCACAACAAACATTCAGGTATCTCTTAGATCACTGAGGGACAAATGTTATCTTGAATTTGGAGATGGGAGCAAGGGTGTATTATGCACACATCAGTGAGATGTCCCTGCTACTCACAGTGAGAGGACGGTGAGCTCCTGCACCTCCTCATATCTTCCCCATAGAGCCCCGCTGAGCTGCTGCGACCAGGGTAAGGAGGAGGCAAGGACCCGGAGCTTACACTGCTGGTGACCCCCGCCATACGTGACTTGGTCTTCATTGCCTGGCTTCTCTCCCTCTTCAGCTTTTCCTCATCCCTCAGCAGAGCCACCAGCTGCTTGGCCTTCTCTCGGACATTGATACCCTGGTCACGTCCGTCCCGATCTATGTACTGGAAGTCTCTCAGTGTCTGGATGGTGTGTATGTTCTCCTTGCACTCCCGAGCCACACGCTCCGAGCCCGTTTTGATAAGGTAGTCCAGCAGGGTCAGCGCCTTATAAACATGGCGCCAATTTTTACCGTGGTCATTGAGCCGCTTCCAGATCATACCCATCACCTCAGTGAAAGCCACAACATTGAAGGTGAGGTCTGCGATTTCAGACATGAGCGAGCTGGGAGGCCCCCAGTGGTCGTTGGAGGTGGCCTCCCGGACCTTGATCTCGGCCTCCGTGTAGTTGTTGACCATGTTTTTCATCTGGCGGCGCAGTGATGAGGTCTGCATGACGGCGATGGTGTTTTACAGGTCTCAAAAGATAGTCTAACAGCAGCAGGCCAGCCCGCTGTGTCGCCTCAGGTAAGGTGGCCCGTTGGTGAGCAGTTCAATGGAAAAATGCAAAAGTCGTCCTCCTCTTGGGGAAATCAGTGATATCCAAAAAAGTGTTCCTGCTGGAGAGAGACGCACAAATTAGATGCACAGAAACGTTTTATTATTCTTCAGTAATTAATGGAGAGAACTTTCCCTCCTCAGTGTTGTTTCCTCCTCTGTTTGGTAATACTAATAGTGAGCATACCTCCACTCTCACGTATCATAAGGTCAGTAACTGTTTATGAAGTGAAAGAGGAACAACAAAGCACCACCAAATGATTTGAAACCCAACACCTGGGCTCTGTTTTCCACCTTGAAGAGATCATCTGAGTGAGCGCACACAGTGACCAATAAGAAGCCTGTCCACTCTTTCATTCTTTAAATTTTGCAAAAAAAAAAGAGCGGAAAGTTTTTATTTTGAAAAGCAAATGTTGTTTTCAGGCCCAGAAAATATATCCCAACCTGCCCATGTAGAAAATCAGTGTTATCAGAGATGGGAGGGGCTCCACCTCTCCTGTTTTTCTGACCTGATTACATCACCGCAGCAGAAGCAGCAGCAACACAGGCTTCAAAGCATTTGAAACACTCACAAAACTGTAAGAAAACTGCTGAACTCCTACACAGATATGCACACGGTGATCTACCACAATCACCAACAGTTTCCTGTTCCTGTTTTCTTTTTCTTTCTTTAATAATTCAAGATACTGAATATTAGACAAGATGTCAGATGTTGAACTGTTTTGTCCTATGTTGTCAGGGAAGTGAGTCAATTACTGAGCGCCGAGGTAGATGATCAATCCCTTCATGTAAGAGTCAAATGCTCCATCATGAGTAAGCATTTCCAAAATATTTATAAAAAGAGAATAAAAGCGGGGGGGGCATGAAAGGAAGGATGTGCTGTAAAACTGTATATTGATCCTTTGAGGGAGTGATATATTGAATACAATAAAACTGCTTTATGACAGATCTAAGGATGAGAGAGTGACAAAGTAAAAGGATTTTGAACTCTTTAAACATCTCAGCAGGCTCTGAGAATAGAAAGAGGTTTGCCTGAAATATCTGGCACACTGTGACAAAGCTTCCTGTGCTGTAAGGGTGCTGGAAATAGATTATTAAGTGGTAGTGAGACTCAAAATATTTGTGGCACCAGCTGACCACAGGTTAAAATCTCAAGTGGCAATTAATGCAGGCACAGTTCTTCCCGGTAACACATGCTACTTCCTGATTCCTGGTGTTTCTCGGCTGCTGACTGTTTGTGTGGGGAATAACTAGAAAGTTAAGTTTAAAAAAAATGCCGGCCTTTCCTGCTACTATCCTGTAAATGAAAAGTCAGCATAGCAGAGAGAGAGAGAGAGAGAGAGAGGTTCGGACTGAGCTAATGACAGAGGGAGAGCAGTGCTGGAACAGGAACATCAAAGAGTTTGGGGTGGAAATTAAACTCTCCCTCTGGCAAGATTTCTAATCCAGCCTTGATATGCCTCCATTACTGTAGCACTCACACTTGTAGTTGAAGATAAAACTCTTTATTTCTGACACATCCAGCACCTTGATTAAAGAGTAACACCTTATTATCACATAAGTCAGATTTATAGTAGTGGGGTGAGAGAGGCAGCACCCACTCCCCACACACATTAATACTCTCTCTATCATACACAGTCCCTCACTATCTTTCCTGAGCAAACAGATGAGGGTTCAATTGTGACCTTGACATGGTGACACATTTCACTCGTTTCTAATAGCAGCCTGAAATATGCTTACTAGTGTTCAGATCATCTGTGAAACATACATTCCTGCCCTGACATACGTGTAAGATCATTTCCTAACACTACCTCTCTATGGAAGTGAAGTGAAAGCTGCTCCCAGTCAGATCAGGCCTATACCCAGGCTCCTCGCCCAGGTATGTTTAACTCTGTGTCAAGAAAACAGACATCTGGATGAAATAAGGCGAGGCCCAGGATTCAAGCTTTTTCCCTGACCTGTCCCTTATTTTATTTTTTATTTCGTCCCAAACCGAGACGACCGGGCCGATTATTATTATCACGTTGCGTCAAATGGGACGATCCGGTAGGTGAAGAATGTGACCGGGGGACTCAAATCCGTTTCCAAGTTTGAAAGTTAAAACAAATAAAAAAACAACAACGAAACATTAAATCTCCACCACCCGCTTCGCTGCTTCCACTTTCGCTCTTACCTTCATGACATAACGCCTTCGGTGGGGTCCCAACTTAGGGGAGGCTTCGGCTGGAAGGAGAAACGCCTCCGCGACTCGGCATGTCCCGTACGGCAGTAGGACAGAGGAGAAAAAACTATAGTGTAGGAAGAGCTTGAACGCAGCGCGGAGGACGCCGAGTGTCCTCAGAATGAATCCACGAGAAAAACGAGGCGGTGCCGATTTGTTATCAAACTAAGTTGTGTGTGTGCATATCGCGGCTCCAAGCACTGGGCTTGCAGATGGCACAGCCCCCCCTATCCACTGAAAAAGAAACACACATTCACATAAAAATGGATGGAGAG
>OMNW01009292.1:45744-58730 GCA_900303245.1 Selene dorsalis
AGCGACCTGCAGCTGGTGCTTGGATCAAGCACCAAACACAACAAACCAGAGAAGTGTCAGATTCAATGAATTGTGAGCCTTCTCGATAAACCAATTGTAGTAGTATGCTGCAATGTCTTATTATGTAAGGAGTTATACTCTGTAGCACTTGGCTGGACCAGTGCGTTCATATTTTATTGTTATATCAACGATGAATCTGTGTTGTATGTTTATTATACTACAATAAAACTGACTATTTGTAATCGTCAGGTGCATCGTGGTCGTCTGTTCGAGCAACCAAAATCACTGACTTTAATTTCAGTCATGTAGTTTCATTCATGAAACAGGTGATGGAGACAGATAGTGCTATTAGACTGTGGTCACGAACGTAAGCAATCAATTGATTTCAAGTGATGATGTAAGAGATGTGTGGGAGGGATGTGATGCACCGACCTTAGACGTCATCAAGCATCCGTTATCAAAGAGACTGTTCACATTCAGTGCTCCTACGGCACCAAGGTGTGTCAGTGCCTGTTAACCGGCACCAAGAGTCCACAAACACACGCACACACAGGCACGCACACAAGCACATACGCGTCACCATGGTATTTCAAGGAAACAAGGAGTTAGAGCATCATTTATTATTAAAAAAGGAAGGAGGTGGGCGACAGCGGTGCTGTGAAATCAGCACCATGGAGAGAGACTGAGAGATGTTTAAACTCAGCACTACTCACTGCTGCTCTGCTACATTCAATTAATGTGCCACCACTGAGGGGAGAAGCACTCCTCATTAAGGAGTGACAGTGTAATACTTGAATCCAAATTAAAGAAAGACATTTGGGTTAGGCTCCATAATCAGTCTTTTCCTGCGCTCGGGGCTAAATGACAAAGTTCTGACGCATTTCATTTCCATGGATTTAATCTGTTAATTTCCTTTTTTTAATTTTCCGAACCAGGTTTGTGCTCTGAATATGGATTGTCATGGAGATGGATCTCTCTATTCAGCACCTGTATTAAAAATACAGTAAAACTTCCATATAGTGATGTACAGAAGAAGCCAAAAGAACTCGTATCAATTCAGAACGACGTCTAATGCACCACAAGAGTCATAATTATGCTTTGATTACAGTAAAACGACTTAATGAGAAATGTTTCAGTGCCATGCATAATTGAACTGGTGAGGTTGTGGGAGTTTTAATCATAATGACAGATTAACATCAAAAAGACAAATGTAAGGAAACAAAAGATTCAATGTAAAACATGGCACAGCCTTAAATAAGAAAATTAAATATTGTAGCATTAAAGATAAATAAGACAGATAAGAAATATTTGTCCAGTTACTGTCAGTCATCCTGTCAGCCTTACCGACGAACAAGCTTTCTCCACAGTCTCTGCTCTGTTAACATGACTGTCAGTATGAGTTAGAGCTCTTCTGTGTTTTGTCCATCAGCATTGTGGTGCCTTTGTGTCCTTTGGAGGATTTGTGTTTCCAGCTCCACCGGTAAAACTGGCAGTATGCTGTCCAGTAAGGCCAGTCCTTCCCAGGAGCAGCGCAGACCTCTGAGAAGAAGAGGGCAAAAAGAAATGGATAAGACATTTAGACATTTGTGTAGAGTTGCAACAATTGATCAGATTGACAGAAACATTCATCTGAAACATTTTGATTATTGATTCATCATTTTGGTCCTTTTTCAAATATTCCTGATAAAAGCAGAGTAAGAGTAGTTATCTTAATCATCTTGTGTATCTGAATAGTAGCACAGAAGCCATATGGCCACAAATGGGGAATCATCATAACATCATAATGGTAAGTCACCTGTCATCAAGAATAAGCTGTCCATTCAGCAGCAACTCTTGCACATCGGTGGATGTGCCAAAGACTTCATGGAGGCCAAGCTGTGGGCTAAACAGCTCCCAGTGCTGTTAAACACCAGAAAACATTATCACATTTTGCACATAATTCATTGAATACTGAATATTATCTAAAGTGGTGTATGAAAAGAGACGATTAAATAGAAACTGGGCTGAATAGAATGTTTTTCATTAGAGCATAACATGGAGGCATAAAGGCTTTATTGTGTGTTTCACCTTGTGATTAATGCCCTCAGTCATTCTCATCCCCATCACCAACACCTCCTCCAATCTGCCAAACAAAGACAACACTTTCAAAATCACCTCAGGGATAATTACGACGATGAGACAGAGTGAGTAAATGGACTGAATGGAAAGGTGTGATGATCATGTTTCACAAGGACAGAAAATCTCAGGGAACATGCACATGTATAACGACCTCTAACACCATGTTTCTTCACACTGTATCAAACTGGCCGATGCTCGTCTGTTACTTTTCACATTAACAAAGAATAATTTTGGGACTGGTGTGTGAAGTGGCGATGAAGCTGCCCTCTTGTGCAATAGCTCACAGTTCAAGACGGCTGAGCTGAATCCTCCTCCGCGTCCCATGTCCCCTCTGCTGAACTTCACGGATCCACACGTCAGGCTCCAGAGTCTGGGTCCGCGCCTCCCGAGCGACACCCCCCTCCCTCAAAGGAACGAACCGTGCATGTGCTCCTGTTGCACACACACAAAAAAGTTAAAATGTTTCCCAAATGTGAACCATCCATCAATCAGTGCTTTTCATTCTAGATAACAGATCACCTGGGCCGACGCCGATGTACTGTCTTCCCTTCCAGTAGCCAATATTGTGATGACTCACTGCATTCTGTAATACACAATGAAAAGTGTTATCGTAGTGTCGTGACTGTTCCTCTCAGAGGTGTTCATGAGTCAGTGCAGTGTAAAACAAAGCAAGACATCTGCCAAGCTGATGAAGTAGGGAGTTCATCAGAAACAAAAAAGAAAAGCTGAGTTACCTCATACATATTACTATTACAGGCTACCGCCTATTAGATTTTCCCTAGGCGCAGAACTACATCTTATGCAATCAGTGACTTGCTTTAACCTGAATTCACTTCACTGAAAACTGTAAAAAGTGAGTGAATGAATGAAAGAATACAGTAAAACCTTACAGTAAAGACTTAAGATGTTAACTCAAAACAAGGTGCAGTTTGTGTAGCAGCCACCACAGATGCAGAAGGATGTTCTGTAAACAGGCTGTTGTCAGTCATTGCTTTTTTTGTGAATCTTCTGCGCAGGAGATGGTTATTTGAAAAGTTGCATGGGTGGCTGACTCTGATACTGACAGAGAGAACTTCGCTACAGACATAGTTACAATACAGAGATTACTGCTAAGTGTAAATACATTAAAGACCTGGGGAAGGCTCTGAGGTCAGCCTCAGCTCTAAACTGTGTTTTATAAACATAAACTTTTTTGTTTGAAACTGATTTTATAATTTGAGGACTTACATTTCTTGCAAAGTTTGACACTTCATACTGCAGAAATCCATGTTGCTGGAGAGTCCTTCTGGCACATCTGTACATCTCTGCCATCACATCATCAGCTGGCACAGTCATTTCCCCACGCTGCACCTGTTTAAAAAGTTGGGTGCCCCGCTCCAAGGTCAGCTGGTACAGAGACACGTGGTCGTCACATGCCCTTAGCAGCTCCGACAACTCATTCTCCCAGGATCCAACGGTTTGCCCGGGGCGTCCAAAAATGACATCCACCGACACCCTCCCTGGACACAGCCTCTGAGCCTCTTCAATGGTTTTCAGAGCCTGGTGAGAACTGTGGTCTCTTCCCAGAATTTTCAAGTCATCATCCTGCAAAGACTAAAGGGGTTGACGATGTGACATAATCGCTGCAACTACACAGTGTACAATCTGTTATTGTTTGATCAATCCACAACTAATATTCACCTGGACTCCAATAGAGAAACGGTTCACCCCAGCGTGGCAGTAATCCTCCAGCTTTGACTTTCCCTCAGGTGTAGGGTTGACCTCTAGCGTGACCTCAGCCTCATCTGGTAGATTCACCTGCCTGGAAACAGTTTCAAGGATCTTGGCGATGGTGGACGGGTGAGCCAGGCTTGGGGTCCCACCTCCAAAAAATACAGAGGTGATGCTGCAAATTGATACCAAGAAAGATTGGCAGATGTAGGTGTTGAAAGATGCAGCGACAACTTGATGATTTCATGTGGAGTGTCCGAAAGAACACAATATAAGAAAGTAATCAACCACCATACCAGGACACCTGATTGAGCTGCAGCAAAGTCTCAGTCTCTCTCCGGAGGCAGTCAGTCATGACGTGGTGATTGTTCTCTCTGGGTATATACTTGTTAAAGTTGCAGTAAGAACACCTCTTGAGACAATAAGGCCACTGTGAATTGAAAGAGGAAGATGACTTGAGGCAACCTTCCTTGACAAGACATTTTATCTGTGTGTTTTTTTAAACATGCTTTAGAATGAAAATAAATCCAATACAGTTGATGATTATGCATTTGCAGATGTGTTTGCATCTCCGCATAGAAATGTTTCATCAGTTGAATTGACCAAAAGCCAGCTCACGTGCACGTAGAGAGACGCCTGCCTCGTGAGATGTGGAGAGCCAGCCCATTCAGACATATCGCCAATTATTTCCCCGCCAGAGATGAAGCGCCGACCGGGAGAGAGGGCACGTCTGGCCCGAAGAAATGTGTGTTTGATCATTCTAATGACGGGATGTATTTCGGTCATCTGACGGCGGGTTTAATGACTGTGTTGTCCTTGACCTGACGACACGGATCCTTACAGCAGCAGTTACACGCGCTCGGCTCCATCGTGTTATTCTTACAGTAACATCAGTCTGAGTAAACTAAAGTTAGGCCCACGGTGGGCTCATGTCTACTGTTTGTTTGGCACCATGTCGCTCCAAACAGGAAACATGTGATCGTGATTTCCTCTTTATTTGTTTCAAGGTTTGACCACGTAGAGGCGCTGTTTTACTATTGTAAGAATCACACATCGACAAGGACAAAGTGCCAGCGTAGAACTGTTGAAGGATTGAATTTAGGAGGATGCATGTGTAGATATGATATGTCTGTATTCTTAATCACTGAAGATATAAAAGGACAAAGTATCGACTTTTAAAAAACAGAGATACACCTACTTCAAATATGAACAGCAGTAATGTCCAGTTTTTGTTTTTTTTTTGACATGGTCTGGTCTCTGCACTTTTTGTTCACAAGAAACCAGATTTTAGGTTGATGTGTAGTCACAGTAGACGTTATTGCATAGAGCATGTCTAGACTGTGCCCTATGTAACAACCCAACAACTCCCAGCATGAGTGAGGACATGGTGATGAACCAGACTCAGTGTGGGCGGCCATCTGCCTAAACTATAGGGTCGGGTTGAAAAATGATTAGAGATGCAACAGGAAGATAGTAAGGAGTGCTCGGAGGCATCAGCCTTGGGTGTTCAGTTTATTCAAAACCTCTAACAAAATGGCTAAAAGAGATATTTTTTAAAGAGATGTTAGTAGCTTTTCTGAGCCTTGAATTGTATTCATGCAGAAGTCTGTCTGTCTCTGTACTTTGTGCTGCCAGGGTTGAACGTGGACATGTGAATAGTCAGTTCATTTTGCATGAGGCTGAATTAAACACCCATAGGTCTGTGGTATTTGTTGTTGCACTGACAACACATAAAGACACTAGTCTATATTTGGAATATAATTTGTGCTGTACCGACGCAGGATCAAACTAATTTAATGAGCTATTGATTTGCCTGAACCCAGGGGAAAAACATGGTCTGGTGGGCTGACAGTGAAATACCCTTGTTGAGTCACCTTTAAAATTAGCATATCAATTTTAGCAAGGCACGCCATTTGAGTGTTACTAAAAGCATTCATACATCAGGGGTATAGCTAATTAAACCTCTTCATCATTTCCAGGGGAAAGCCAATGCAGCACTGTGAGTGGACAAACAGCTGTACGTTCCCTAGATGTGTGTCACCTTCAAGTAACTGCCTCTGTTCATCACTGATTTACTTTGCAGATTTTAATGTACATATTGGCTACATGATTTGTGCTGACAAAAAGCTATTCTTGTCAGGTGATATGTTTTGTATTAAAATATATACAATTTATAGAGTGATTATTCTAAGTACTTCATTAAAGATGTCAATAAGAGAGAGCTCATTGCCAGCTTCTGACCCAGAGGGCATTTTCCACTTAATATCAAATCTGGTGCCCAAATACCTCATCAGCAGAGAGAGAGAGAGAGAGAGAGAGAGAGAGAGAGAGAGGAGAGAGGGGAAAGAGATTTAGGGTGTGTTGAATGCATGCAACAGTGATGAGGATGCATTTAGTCCAGTGAGAAGCTGGAAAACTTTCATCTAAGATAACAAGCAAATGTGTGGTGCTCATGGATAAGAGAAAGAAAGGTAAGCTAACTGATTTCATGTGTACAGGGAGTAAACAAATATGACATGGAAATGACTCAAGCAGCATAATTACAAGGGTTGGTAGTTATGTTGCATGAGTCGAAAATTTCAGTCACACATTGCTTTTATCATATTCGAGTACAGAATAACAATGATGAGAAACTTTGTATATGACAGGTTTTATCCCGTTAAACGTCTCCTTTTCACAGGCTCTACAGAACTGAGGCTTATGGTTGTTGGAAGCAGTGGACCTTCTCAGTTCCTACTGTCCAACGCCATCCTTGGGAGACAGGAGTTTCCTAAAGATACCTCCTGCATGTCTTACAGCACAAAGATTACTGGAGAGCTGGCTGGTCGACGAGTGGCTGTGGTCAATGGACCAAACATGTATGATAAGGATATGTCTCGAGTCAAGAGGAGGATGGAGTTGAGAAGGTCTCAGTGCTTATGTATCCCCGGTCCCCATGCATTTCTAGTTGCCTTTGACATTGAGAAAATCTCCCCAGATGATGTAAAGTCCTACAGGCTGATAAAGGAACGGTTTGGAGGGCACTGTCTGAGGCACTGCATGGTCCTCCTGGCCTACGAAGGAAATCTGGATGGAGCTGTCTTGGAAAACAAAGTGCAGAAGACTGACTGGCACCTCAGAGAACTTATTGAGAAGTATGGCGGACGCTTTCACATCTTCAGCAAGAACTGGAGAGATCGCAGCTGGGACAGAGAGCTGCTGCAGAAGATAGAGTTAATGGTGGCCTCGTTAGGAGGGGGGTACTTCTCTAGCAGAACTTTTCAGAAGGCAGAGGCCTATGTGAAGAAGGAAGAAAAGAAGCTCAGGAAGAAGAGGACAGTAGAGATAGAGAAGGCGTGGACCAACATGGAGAAGCAGTACATAGCAGACGAGCTGTATCACCAGAAGGACATCTACACCACCAACGTTGGTGCTGAGATCAGAGCCAAGGCGGAAATGGACAACGGATGGCTCAGAACCTCCCTGGCCAGAGGACTGGGGACGGGTGTTGTTGTGGGAGCCATCATGGGAGCACTGGTTGGATCCATCGAAGGGCCAGGAGGGATGGTTCTGTATGGGATCATTGGTGGTGCAGTGGGAGGATCAGGTGGAGGAACAGCCCAGGTCGCCATAAAGCATATAGAGGACAGAGTGGCTCCGACTGCCAGACTCAACTTCAACTCAATCTTTATCAATCGCTTCTTTGCAGCTCCTCGACAATGACAGTGTGGCATCGACTCTATACCTGTTTTTCAAGTTGTGCTATATCATGTCTCATGTCTAACTACCTTCTCTCTCCTACCTCTTCTATCCTTCTGTTTTGATGCACACCATAGATTAAGGTGATTATTCATGGCTATAGACAACAAGTCTCTCATCTGATTTAAACTGTAAATGAATATATTTCAAATAAATGCCATTTTGACTACTAAAAGCACAATTGTTTTGCATATATCACCAGTTTCAGCCTCCATTTCCTGGAGTCTTGCTGTGGGTAGGCTAAAGTGTCAGATAACATTCTGGGTGGAGTCGCAACTCAGAGTGCCATTGTGTGAAGCCCTGCCCTTTTCCTGGACAACACACACACACACACCTTAGTACACCTGCTGAGAGTCAATCATTAACATTGTTTCGCATTATTGCCCTGAAACTCTGAAAAGAAGCAGCACAGGCTCACCACAGCGCTCTCTGGATAAGTTCAACTGGGAACGGTAAGATTACACTTGACTCTTTGAGTTTGTTTTACTTGCTGACAAAAATCTGACATGACTCATTCATGAACATGTTGGCTATAATCTGGGATTGTTTCAGAGTAAAATGGAGTCAGAACTCAGGCGTTACAAATCTAATGAGAAACAACTCTAAACAGTCAGAGGCTAGGTTGTGGCTCCCTGATGATGTAACAATTTGGTTGCTACCTGTTTGACTACATACTTGGCATCACATCTTTTACATAGCTGCTTCCCTTCTCTCTTACTCAATCACCAAGAAGTTATTTTCAATTCAAATGTCTGTGGTAACAGCAACAATAGATATTGTGCTAGAAAATAATCATATGGCTGGGCTGGGCTTCACTTCGGGGAATCTTAGAGTGAAATAAAAGTTAGACTATGGCCTACTATGGGAGGAATACTGGTAACGTTCAACAACATGACGTTGACTGGTCCTGTCTGTCTGAGTACTGCATAACTCAGCTGAAAATGTATTTTTACATTTTAATATACAAAATACAAAATAATATTTAAACAGCTTACAACTACTTTTTGTTAAATTATCAGCAAAGAACAACAATATGTTAACAATGCATTCATTTCCTGTTTCTTTAAATTTCTACTCTTCTGTGGCTCAGAGGGAAGCATTGAACTTTTTACTCCATTCAAATTACAAAATTTTGTGGTTTTTATGGTTGTAGTTATTTTATTCTTCTTCATTGACCATCTCTATAGGCCTATTTATGCAAAATAATCAGCATTAACTAGGTTTGTAATTAGCATTAGTTTTATAACATTCAAACTTCATCTTATGCTTCAACTTTATTATTTCCATTGAAGAAACACGCGCTTGCATAAAATAGAGCCCCAGCTTACTTTTCTCTCAAATCATGTCTCTGTTGCAATGAATGATGAAAATGAAAATGAAAAACAACATCATGGACAATGTAATAAAAAAAGAAGCTTGTCTTCTTATTTGTTGACTTTGCTTTCATGTCATTGTCACTATCAGAGAATGGCCTCTACCATCAGCCTCCTCCCTGAGAAGCACTTTTTGTGCACTCTGTGTACGGACATCTTCACCAGCCCAGTTACCATACCCTGTGGACACAGCTTCTGCTTGTCCTGCCTCTGCCACTACTGGGCACGACACCAGTCAAAATACTGCCCCCACTGTAAGAGAGTGTTTACTGACAGGCCTGACCTCAGTGTCAACCGCATTCTGGCAGAAATCTCTGACAAATACAGGAAGACTCGACCCCAGAAGCCACCCGATGAGGACATGGTACTTACTTTGTTTGTATTTGACATCAATAGTGATATGTGATAATAAATCTAATGTATTTGTGTGTATGCTTCTGTCACTGATGCATGTGTACAGGTTATAGATGTTGAGCAAATGATTCAGGAGCGGCTGCAAAAGATAGAAAGGTTGACATATTCTCTTGAGATTCAAAAGGTGTGTATAAGCCTTTAAAATCTTTAAAGATTTTAAATCATGTATTCTTAACAATGAGTCCAATGTGTCCAAGCAGAGCTCTTACCTCAGGGAGGTTCGAGAGAGCCATAAGGTCTTCTCTGCGCTGGTAAATGCCATGGAGAAGAGTCACAAAGCGGTCGTTGCTGAAATTGAGGAGAGAGAGAGACATGAGGCGAAGAGAGTAGATACCCTGGTGAAAGAGCTGGAGCAGGAGATCGAGAAGCTGAGGAAGGGGGCGGCTGAATCTGATCCTCAGATTCCTGAACCCAGTGATCAAAGTGATGATACAAAGAAGGATGCATTGGTAAGCATCTTTGTGACACATCAGACAACGTGGTAGTAATAGTGAACCACTGATCGGTCAACTGTTAACGTCTTTTTTTTTATGTCATGCAGAACATCATTTCCTCTACTTCCCTCTCTGACCTGAAGGACTGGTCGAAGGTTACCATAGAAACTGACCCTTGTATTGGGGTCACCAGACGAGCACTGTCAGACATGATAAATAAGATGAAAGTAGAAGTCAACAGGCTCTCCAAATCAGGTGAATAATACGTTTCTTAAAGAACATGTCTCATCTATTATCTATCAGCATAAATCAGATAAATTTGAGACTACATTTATTTTTCCATTTGGTCCTTTCTTCACAGAACTTAAAAGAGCAGAGAAATACACAGGTAAGGGTTTCTTCTTTCAGCATTCTCTTGCATGACCAATTACAAATCATATCACATATGTTGCATTTTTTAATGTCAAATAAAATACTGCAAACTTAAATTGAACCCCATAAGAATGATGGGGAGGTGGCAGTGTATAAATATGTTCACATTGTTTGACTGATTGTTTGCTCTTTCCTAGTGGATATCAATCTGAGTGCAAAGACAGCCCACCCTGTCCTCTCTGTCTCAGATGACAGAAAACAGGTGAGACACACAGACAAGCTTCAGGAGGTGCCAGATAACCCCAAGAGGTTCAACCGTGTGGCAAACTTGCTGGCCAAAGAGAGCTTTGGCAGTGGGAGGTGCTACTGGGAGGTGGATGTCGGGGAGAAGATTGAGTGGAACCTGGGTGTCGTCAGACAGTGCATAAATCGGAAGGGCAAGTTCACCGTCTGTCCTGCAAATGGTTTCTGGACTATAGGCGTGAAGGCTGGAGGCCAGTACGTGGCCAACACCTCTCCTGTCACCCTGTTGGCTGTAGAACAGAGACCCAGGAAGGTGGGTTTGTTCCTGGACTACACAGAGGGCCGTGTATCCTTCTTCTGCGCAGAATCCGGCGTCCACATTTATACCTTCACAGACACCTTCACTGACAGGCTTCATCCATTCTTCAGTCCTGGACGCATGCATGGTGGAAAAAATGCTGCTCCCCTTATCATCTGTTCTAGTTTTTGTAGCATCTGAACATTAATCTCACTACAAGATTATGAATCTCAAAGCTGTGGTTGTTATCATTGTATTTTAAATGTCAATCCAGTATGATGTAGGCCTATATATATTTATTAATCAATTTAAAAATCTACATCTACAATGAACCACATTTCTTCATTGGATCACTTCACAAGAGGTTGCACAAGGACCGACTCTGTACACTTGAAAACTTCAATGAAACCCATAAACAGATTGAAATGGGTACAAGGCACTCATAAATGAACAAGTGAGTCAAAGTCGAAAAAGAGGAGAAAATGGGTTGCTGAGCTGTATGGATGTAAGGGGGTGCAGGGTTGGGACAGAGGTTGACGAGGAACAGGGAGGGAGGGCACGGACCAAACAGCAGGGCATTGTGCTCGTACACCAGGCACTGGGAGACACACTCAAACACATTCACGCATTCACACAATAACACGACGTGCACACAAGCGCATGCTTCTGCCCACTGCCACACAGACTTGCGCTGGCATCTCGGATGGGCAGCCCCATTTTCCAGTCCAGTCCAAGGTGTTGAAGCTGATCGACCCCCTCTACTTAAGACCACCTGACCTCTCAGATAGAGTATCCCCTGCCCTTCAGCCTTCCTGTGGACTAAACTGACATCTCAGGGCCATCATTCACAGCTGTGGGCAGCCACAGTTGGTCTGCACAAGCAAAGGACCAGTAACACTAACTTGCAGACGGAGGCGTGCAGTGAGAGACCACCATACTTCAACTGAGGTAAATATCCTTACCAAATATCAGTTTTTTTATGTGGTACACACTGTACAATTGTGTGATGAGTTGGATGGCATTTAATGAATGTTCCCTGTAATTATTCTATTATGTGCTTAGGAACAGGAACATGTTAGATGTGTCATTATTCAATATCCCTAAGTCTCTGTGATGGAGGTGTGTGGGATGTTACCAAGAGCTTTTGCGTCACTACAATGTTTGTTGTATTTCCCTAAAAAGGAATCCTCTTAACACAATGATCAGGTTACTATTTTTGTTGTTGTGGCTGATTGGTGTATAGTCCTGCCTTATTTTAAGAGTTAATAATGAATCATTAGTCATTTGATTTAAAACCTAATGTGTAGTTTTAATTATTTCCTGTTACCGTTATTACCCGTTTTGATGTTGTGTCTAATTGGTGAGGGCAGAACCATTAGTTATACCCAGGATAAGGTCTAAGGGCCTTCGAGGGAAACAGGCTTCATTTCCATTAATTAATGCACAATGTTTTGTAGCAGTAGGAGAATGAAGGTCAGTCTGAATGGTTTATTCTGGATTCATATGGTACATTATTATCTGCCTACTCACACGACAGACTGTAACTTTCCTTATATCAGCTCTAGTAAGTTTCCCCTCCAATAGATAAGGGCTTTTCTGATAATTAATAAAACTGCCCTTTGTATATTAAGTCGTCTATGAGAATCAGTTGTTGAACAGATCTTGTGCAGGAAGGGTTTGATTCACAGAAGTGGTAAAATATGGATACCGAGAGCTGTGATAAATAGAGGATACAGGTCCTACTGGCCCACTCCACAAGCCTTCATGAAAGCTGCTTGTGTTCGGAGTCTCCTCATGTTTTTCTGAGATAATCCACTCACCCGGCAAGGCGTAGCTCAACACCCACAGCTGTGTCAAAGAGAGCTATTCTCTGTGGTTCTTACTGGAATCCACTAGACATGGGCCTCACAGCCAGTTTCCAAATATTTATGATAAATATATGTTCTATTAGTCTTTTCATATGTTGCTGATGTAATGCTCTAAACTGAAGTTACAAGTTACAGATATTTTTGTATTTGTAAATTTTGCTGTGGTTATCTTATGCTAAATAAAAATGAATTTACTAATTGTTTTTCTCTGTATTTCAGGATACCCGGTCTTGTCTAACCCAAGCTGAACTCATCAACATCATTACCCACAGACTGAGGGTCCAGTGGTGGAGCACAGCATTTCTATAGACTGTCACATTTCTTTGTGGGACTATACGTGGGCCCTTTGCAACAGACAGAGACTGATATATAACCAAGACAAATCCAATTGTTTCAAACAACATCTTTCACCATGGCA
>OMNW01009292.1:58915-83725 GCA_900303245.1 Selene dorsalis
TGGATGAATTGCATTGTGCAGAACACTGGTCAGATCCAGTGTAAGGTGTATGACAGCTTATTGGCTCTGCCCAGTGACATGCAGGCTGCCAGGGGCCTCACAGTGTTTTCCATCCTGGTCTGTGGTCTGGCTCTGGCTCTGGGGGTCCTAGGAGTCAAATGCACTAAGTGCATTGGTGTAAACAGCCTCAAGGCCCGTATAGCTCGCATCTCTGGAGCCCTCTTTGCCATTGCAGGGTTCCTCTACCTTGTACCTGTCTGCTGGACTGCCCACTCCATCATCAGGGATTTCTATGACCCACATGTGGCGGCCCCACACAAGCGTGAGCTTGGCCCTGCCCTTTACATTGGATGGGCAGCCTCAGCCTTACTCCTTATTGGTGGATCTCTGCTCTATGCTGGGTCAAGTCCACCTGGCATCCCAGGCTCTCCCACCTTCAGCAGTGGAGAAAGTAGTCCTCGCAGAGCACCTGCCACACAAGTCAAAGGTTATGTTTAAGTTCCCAAAATGTCTGAATGCCTTCAAGTCTCACAAATCCACCCCAAACGATGACAAACCTCTTTTATCTCCTTTTGATTTAGCTCCTTGTAATTATTTTATATTTAATGTTATTCCAGTTTGCTTTTTTCTTTGAAAAGCCGCAGGAGGCTGTTTAGGGAAAATTGAACTCATTTTATTATTTCATACCTGATATGTTCAAATAACATTCTTCTCTGTCTGTCAGTGTAAAATGAAATAAAAACTTTGGTTGTCCAAACCTCTACTGAAGGGATCTGTGTGTGTCCATATTTTTACAATTAGAGATATAAAGGCACTTTAAAATTAGAGAAAGAGAATAATAGTCTCAAAAGAAAAATATTTCATTTGGGGCATTTGTGTAAATGCTACTATGTGTTCTGCTGAGAAGAACAATAGAACAATGGGGATGTGTGTAGATTTGCTTGTTGTGCCATATTGTTCAGAAGTGTGTTTGTGTGTGTGGTTGTCCATCTCATATCTTCCATCTCCTCTTTCCTGCCTCAGCTACCCTGTGCGAGGGACAAAGAAAAACTTTTCTTTATCTTTCTCACAGCAGAATCACAACAGACAAATATATCAATGATGGGGCTGAAGCATCAATGGTATTTTATTAGATTAAACTACATCAGCCTTTTGAATGTGTGAGCCCGGTGCTATGTGTGCATGCCTCCCAGTCAGTGTCAGTGTCTGTGAGCATATAATGTGGTTTATTAAGGCAAAGTGGGAAAAAAAAACCTTATTCACAAGCATTGTTGTCATCCCTCAGATTCTGTGCTCATTGACTTTGAAGCACAGTGAATTAAAAACATTGAGAGTCCTGGGGTCTGATTACTCCAACACTCTTTTTTCCCAGGCTAAATTTCCTAAATTATAATAACTTATAGCACTGAAAACATGCCCAAGTAATTTCTTTCTGTCTGCTGTAAAGAGTAAATTTGATCATAGCTGCAAGGGCATGCATTACCCCATCAGTTTTTTTCTTTCTGTCCGTGACAGCAGAGCACAGAGTGACACAATGCCACTTTACAGACCACTACAGCAGCACAATAACAATGGGTACCAGTGTCCCGAGTGCCAGGTAGTGACTCATTCATGACCTAAGTAGGCCTATACTAATGTTGGTAGAGTAATGTTGTGAATACAGTAAGACAATATGCACTATTTTACTGTACAGTTGTAATGGGCAAAACAGAGTGAGACAAGTACATCATTTCTATAAAATAATCAATGCAGTGTCTTAAAATAACTTAAAAGTATGCTACTAGCACAATTCTCCTAACAATTAATAATACCACCTACAAGGATATTAATGAGTCATTGATAATACTCCACAAAAATATTCAAGACACTTCAGCAAGGTCTTTTTCACCTGGTATCTATTTTCTTAAAGTAGGTTTTGATCAAGACTTATTCTACAAGACACGAGGATGGTGGATGCAAGACATTTAATATTATATGTCTAGACATAGGCTACTGATTTCATATTAATTTGTGATTGTACAGATCAAAACAATAATGGAGTAGGTCTAAACTAAGGGGTGTTTGGAGCTCTTGGTGATCTGGATCCTACTTTGCATATAAATGAAGGCTAGTGTCGTAAAAAAAACAAAAAAAACGGCAATAGCCTATTTATGTCTAAATTGTTTCGAAGTTAATGGAGAGGGACGAGTGCAGTATAGTACAGTTGGTAAGGTCGTCGACCTAGTTTCTCCAGACTTTACTTACCGTTTCATTTACCCGTCGTTAGAGGGAGAAAATCCCTCGGTGTTGCCGTCCGTCTCTGTACCGGAAGCAGGAAGTAGGAAGAGCCACACAGCTGTGCTCCGTGGCTAACAGAGAAGCTAACAGGCTAACCTCAGCGGTGGAAATATCAGGACCCGTTCACCAAACAAGACTCCTCGACAGCGACTTTGACACTTTCAGTCTAATATGGGGAAAGGCGGAGGCACATTTGAGAGGCTGCTCGGTAAGTTAACGTCACATTTGTCAAGTCGATGGTGTAATAACCAATTGTGTGTCAAAGTGCGATGTTTTCCAGCGTATTGTTTTGACAGACGCTGGGGCTGTGGCTCTGAGGCCAGCTAATTTTAGCCTGCTAACAAATTCGCTGCTATTGTTTGGAGGCCCAGTTTGGCTCCCCAAATGTAGCAACCCGGCTAAGTAGCGAGTACAGTCCGATTTGCCCTTTATTTGTGTTTCACTTCCACTTCTATTTAAACCAGTATCTTTTGTGGTATATTTGAGCAGACAGTCTGTCGACTCCCGATGTGAATACATGCCATAAAATATAAGCAGCAGTCAGCAATTCATAGAAACATTAACTCTGTTACAGATTTATTTTTGATCTAACTGGTCTGCCAAGGACGGACATATAGTCTAGACATATAAAATTGACACCATAACCTATGACCTATAGTGTTATCGTAAATTTTAAAAGTCCACTACAGGTTGATTAGCTAGTTGCTAATCTCTTCCCTGTATAGATTAACGTTACACTAAATTAGAAGTCTTACCATCAAAATACACTTTAACATTAACGTTAGATGGCTATTATTAGTCTACCATGGCACAATCCAAGAATTAAAAAACAATAAAAAAAACCCCCAAAAAACAACCGTGTCATGCCACGCAGTTATATGTAGGTGATTTCATGCTTGATGTTGTAAATAGACAGTTATTGGTTATGATTATGGTGATTGTGGCAAATGTTTATGTAGTTATAGACAGAGAATAATTTATCACAAAAGTCCTGGTTGTGGTTGACACAGATGGCCAGATAAACCTACTTGGGGCACGAGGGGTAGAATTGAGGCGCTGGTGCCCCATAAACCCTCAGATGATGATGAACCTACTTGCTTTCATAATGCAGTTCTTGAAACCGGTTAAATGTCGTTTCAAGATTGGGTACGAAGCAGAAGTCCACCTGCCCAAATTTCTACTGCGCCATAGCTGTCCATATTTCCATATTGCCAAAGTTCAATTTAGTCAAATTACCTCTGACTTTCAGCTGTTGAGGTTGTTGTAGTTGTCCATGCAAAATCAAATGTGTCAACTCCTAAGATAGAATCAGGCCTATGACAATATTTGTAGTGCTGTTTCTGTCATTAGAATAAGCCTATTAGTTCTTATGCCACTGTAATTGTTATTGAACAGTTCTTGGAGAGACAAGATCACTGGTATTGGTGGATTATATCGAGAGAACACCTACAGACGAGGAGAAATCCACTACATACAGTGCTTATGCATGCACTCAGTCACCTCTTCACTTTATTTATTACTGTGAAACAGATTAAGTATTAGAAAGATTATTCTAACAATGCAACATCTTTTCAAATGAGAGTAATTGTAAGACTGCATTGGGTCTTTCCAGGTCTTCCTTCCTTTCCTTGAGAATGCAATGACCTTGTTATTTTTAATGACAGGCTAGATTGGTATAGCAGATATACACACATAGTGTGGCGGATATTAACCAGGCAACATAGCAGTATTAAATCTTGAACCTTCTGTACTAATTGCAGATAAAGCCACCAGTCAGCTGCTGCTGGAGACTGACTGGGAATCCATTCTGCAGATCTGTGATCTGATCCGACAAGGAGACACACAGTAAGTGATTCTGCATATTTACATAGTTCACCTAATTGCTCAGACTTTCTATTGTGCTTAAATTGCTTTTGTCCTCGTAGAGCTAAATATGCAATTGGGGCCATAAAGAAGAAGCTTAATGACAAAAACCCACATGTGGCCCTGTATGCACTGGAGGTAAGACATATACAGCTGAAAATGTGACTGATAAAAATGATTAAAAATCAACTTGAAACTGCAGTTCTGTTGTATAATGTACTCGTATTAGTGTCATTTTATTTAAAAGTGTCATTTTATCTCAGTGAAATGTGTTGTTGGTGTAGTGAAAAATAATGAGTCCTCCCCCTTCAGGTCCTTGAGTCAGTGGTGAAGAACTGTGGCCAGACAGTCCATGATGAGGTGGCAAGTAAACAGACTATGGAGGAACTGAAGGATCTGCTCAAGGTCATTGATTTTATCCCTTCATTGGGCTGTACAGTCCTGCTGTGACTTGAAATACGTCTTCTGTTTTGAAGTTGGAGCATATCAGTTCTTTCACAGCATGAATTTTGACTTCAGTTGTGTTCGGTGCTGAGCTGTTCCTAATGGACCTGAACTTGCTGACAAAGGACTAGAGAGCAATAGTTGCAACTATAGAATCATTACTAATTTATTACTGATTAACCCAATGATTATTATCTGCAAATAAACAGTGAAAAATGCCCAGTAATCCATTACAGCTCAGGGTAACATCCACAAAAGCTGTGTTCACCAGAATTTTGTGTACAACAGGATAAAACAGGGAATAGCAGAATTTGACCTCTCATCAAGTTAATGTCTGTGCAACTATATTTTATTTTCTATCCTTCTCTATCAAGTTTTGATAACTATCAACATCTTAAACACAGATGGTGTGAGTTGCTTGACCATGTTTTGACTGGTACGTTTATCGCCTTTCCCACTGCTCTTATGACTGGATAACTGTTCAGTGATGTCAGGCAGCTGGCTGCGTTACAGCATGAGCTAGCAATATTTGATTGGGCCCTAGTTGTACCATGTGATTCAGGCTCCTGTAGCCCATGCTGCTTTCCACTTCCTGATGATGTCATTGCCTTGTGACTAGAAGGATTTTCAGACCAAAGCAAGGGACTTCCCACCTAACTTCTTGTTATCACAGGCAATGTTGTTTGACGTGACTCAGTCATACACATGACTGAAAGAAAGATTTGAGGTTGTAAAGGCACATTTGCTTGACTCTGTGTGGTTCCTTTACCACCAGAAACAGACAGAACCAAACGTCAGAAACAAGATCCTATACCTGATCCAGGCCTGGGCTCACGCCTTCCGCAACGAACCAAAATACAAGGTGGTTCAAGACACCTACCAGATAATGAAAGTGGAAGGTAAGTGGACACATCCACATACATTTTGTTTTGGTTTTATTTTTTAGCGTCACTAACCTGAAAAGAAATCTGAGGATCTTCTAAAAAGACTCACCCAGACAAATATTTTAACTCTCACTAAACTGCAGTTAAAATAGAGAAACACGTGAAATCTTTTATGTTCACATCATTGCACTTGGAACAGTTTTGCTCCTGAGATCTGTCACTGTTTCCTGTGAGGGCCTTATGTAATTTTTAATAATGCTTTGTATTAACAAGCTGTTATTACATTCTTAATGCGGTGGTTTATTTTCTGAAGATTTTGAAAGAACTTGAAAGCCATTTTTTTCTATGTAGGCTGTCAAGAGACATTAGACATTTATAAACTACAAGTGAGACTGGTATGATGGGATTATCTTGGTTCATGTTGGTGGATCACCCACATATATAATATTACCATGAAATAGTTATATACAGCTTGAAACTGCAGACAAATAGATGTATATATTCTAGTCTTGCATTTAATTTGGTGAACACTGTTACATGCTGTATGCTTGATGTTTGTATTTCTTTTCTCCACAGGACATGTGTTCCCAGAGTTTAAGGAGAGTGATGCAATGTTTGCAGCTGAGAGAGTGAGATACTTTGTTTTTCTTGTTTCACTATAGTAGAGTTTTCTTTATTAAATGAGTGCAGTCTGTAGAAGTGGTGTGAATGTTATGTTAAATGCGCTGACCTATGAGGATAAACTGTATGTCCACTGAGCTCCAGTGATTTCTTTTTCTTTAATTGTGTCTTCATGTCTGCACTGTGCTGTAGTAATGTCTGCTGTCTGTTTATTGTATAGGCCCCTGACTGGGTTGATGCTGAGGAGTGCCACCGGTGCAGAGTCCAATTTGGAGTTATGACAAGAAAGGTAAACCGGGCTTTCTTTTTAACTAGGCCACTTGTAGATTATATGGTTTCTTTCATTCAGTTACAGCTGTGTGTGTGTGTGTGTGTGAGTCTGTAGCGCATGTGCGGCGGTTGACCTCGATTTGTGTTCTCTGCATTTCCAGCACCACTGTCGAGCCTGTGGCCAGATTTTCTGTGGCAAGTGTTCGTCTAAGTACTCCACTATTCCAAAGTTTGGAATCGAGAAGGAAGTGCGTGTGTGTGAGCCCTGCTTTGAGCTGCTTAACAAGTGAGTCCAGTGATAACTGTGAAGTACGGTGGCCCGGGATGGCACCACTATATCTGTCACCACCAATGTAGAGAAATACTTTTACGTTAACATTTCTGGTTACTACTGTTAGCTTTAGGGTGAAATATTTAGTGCACTACAATGTCCATGTATATGGTCCTCCATCTTACTATTTGTTCACCTTTTCTTTATAAGGTGAACTCCAATTTGTTGTGACATGTTGATTTTGCTGATTCTGTTTTACAGTTTGTCTATTAATGTCTGTTAAAACTGCAACCCTGTGATAATTTTTTAAGTATTTTTTTTACACCACAATATATAAGGGTGACCTTGAAAAAGTTAATGTATGATATAAATGACCCTGACTTAAGAACACACATTGCAATTAAAATGATTGTAGCTTGCTTCTGTTCTGAACAGTGCTGCAAAATTTAATGGTGTGTGTCAGTGAACTACTGACCAAATCTGAATGCAGATTAAAAAACAAGGAGACGTGTCGTGATTATAATTTTGCAGCACTGACAGATACATTCACTGCATTCCTTGGTTGTTTTCTTGCTGTTGCTGTGTTTGTGGAGAGTACTTGATGTTTTCAATGAATTCTCTCCTCTAATTTACAAGGTTGTTTGTCCTCCCTGATCCCTTTTCCTCACCAGCCACCCCTCCCTCTCTCCTCCTCTTAGGAAAGCTGAAGGCAAAGCACCATCCTCAGGTTCCGCTGAGCTGCCACCCGAATACCTGACCAGTCCTCTGTCCCAACAGTCGCAGGTAATTGTTGTGTAGTTCAATGTCTCTGTTAGGGACTCTCCATAGGAAAACACACATGCCTGTATGTACGTTAATAATCCTATTGCCATTACCATGTTCTGTGGGTTTGTAGACTTTCCTTTTCTCATCTTTGCTACCTGAGTCTCACCATTGCACGTCTCTCTCACCAGATGCCACCCAAGAGAGATGAGGCAGCGCTGCAGGAGGAGGAGGAGCTGCAGCTGGCCATTGCCCTCTCCCAAAGTGAGGCTGAGGAGAAGGAGCGGATGGTGAGTTGCACAGCTGAACTTTTACTTTTAGTTTATTCCTTACACATTTTATTACAGAGAAAACTGACCCATAGCTATGTGTGCACTTGCAGAGGCAAAAGAATTCATACACGATGTATCCCAAAGCTGATCCCACTCCAGTGACCTCCTCAGCACCACCTGTCAGCACCCTCTACACTTCCCCTGTGGTAAGACTGCTCTCTGGCAGAAGCTGAGAGTTTTTTATGTGACAGGTTGTTGAGATTTTTATTGATTAATATGAACTATGTGCTCTCTCTAGAACTCCTCTGCTCCATCAGCAGAAGATGTAGACCCTGAGGTATGTATATTGTCCTTTTGTATTTAAGTACCTTCGTTTTTATGTTAGGTGTATCGATATGCTACACTGCACTGCCACTTTCAGTACTGATTTGTCTGTGTCAAAATATTTCAGCTGGCCCGTTACCTGAACAGAACATACTGGGAGAAGAAACAGGAAGAGGCTCGCAAAAGTCCCACCCCCTCAGCCCCTGCTCCTGTGCCATTGGCTGAGCCCCTTCCATCCATCAGCCAACCTGTGGAAAGCCACGTCCCTGTCCAGCCAGTCAGCATAGTGGAGGTATATTGAAATATTGTGGAGTAGATGTAAGAGGTGGCAGTTTAACTGGTCTTGTCGAACTGGAGAAGGCAAACTACAAATAACTCTCTGCTCTTCCCTGTGGCCTCCGCCTTCAGCAGCAGTACCAGAACGGGGAGTCGGAGGAGAACCACGAGCAGTTTCTGAAGGCTCTGCAGAACGCCGTCACCACCTTCCTTAACCGCATGAAGAGCAACCACATGCGTGGGCGCAGCATCACCAATGACAGTGCCGTGCTCTCCCTCTTCCAGTCCATCAACAACATGCATCCACAGCTGCTTGACATCCTCAACCAGCTAGATGAGAAACGATGTGAGTGCTGGCTGTTCGTTAACATGGGTGCACCTGCGCGTTTCCGTCTCTGTCTGTTTTTGTCTCATCTCCTTGTGTATGTCGTCGGCAGTGTATTATGAAGGGCTGCAGGATAAGTTGGCTCAGGTGCGCGATGCTCGAGCAGCTCTCAACGCCCTTCGTGACGAACACAGAGAGAAGCTGCGCCGCGCTGCAGAGGAAGCAGAGAGGCAGAGGCAGATCCAGCTGGCACAAAAACTGGAGATCATGAGGCAGAAAAAACAGGTAATGAAATAAAGCTCTCCAGTTAGTATGCAGAGTAATACATTATTCATTACCATGCTCACGAGTGGTTTTTTTTTTTGAACGTCAGGAGTACCTGGAGATGCAAAGACAACTGGCAATTCAACGCCTCCAGGAGCAGGAGAAGGAGAGGCAGATGCGCCTGGAGCAGCAGAAGCACACAATCCAGATGAGAGCCCAAATGCCTGCTTTCTCTCTCCCCTATGCCCAGGTACTTACTGAGCATTGACTTCACCTCATGGGTTCTTCTGATCTCACTGTACTTCATAATCAGCTGTCAGAAATACCTACAGCCGCCTACAGCCCCGCAAGTCTTTCAGAATGAATCACTAATGTCTGTGTGTGTTGTCACACAGATGCAGTCTTTGCCCCCCAACGTGGCAGGAGGGGTGGTGTACCAACCCGGTGCTCCACCCAGCTACCCGGGCACCTTCAGCCCTGCTGGTTCTGTGGAAGGCTCGCCTATGCATAACATCTATATGAACCAGCCTGGGCAGACTGCACCACCACAGTACCAGGCCATGCCAGGTGCTGCCACAGGTGAGGAAGTCAACCAGAAAGACAAACTGAAAGATCCTCAAGAGACTTTGCATAACATTTGATCATGATACTTATATGTTTACTCAAGTATTCTCTTGTATCTTTCCCCAGATCCTAATATGGTTAATGCGTACATGTACCAGGCTGCGGGAACCAATGGGCAGCCTGCTCCTCCTCCCAATCAGGCTCCACCCACCACTAGTCCACCCTATTCCAACTATCAGCCCACACCCACACAGGGCTACCAGGTCTGTTTGACTCCCATGTTCAGTTTCTCATCACTACACATGGCACTGTCTGAATATTTAACTTTAGAGAACTAACCACTAATCTTTGTCCTGGGTTTGTGCAGAATGTGGTCTCTCAGGCACAAAGTATGCCTCCCATGTCCCAGGCTGCCCCTACTAATGGTATGGGTTACATGGGCTACCAGCCATACAGCATGCAGAACATGATTTCAGCCTTGCCAGGACAAGACCCCAATATGCCCCCCCAACAACCATACATGCCAGGCCAGCAGCCCATCTACCAGCAGGTCAGTGATTCATTATTTCTAACTATGACGTACTGAAGTAAATTAGCTAAGCTATTTTAATCATTCATTGGTGTTGGTATTTTTACTCTTCCCTGCATCTAGGTTATTTCAGTCTTCACTAATCTTCCTATTTTTACCTTCTCATCTCACTCTTGTCAGGTTGCTCCCCCTGGTGGCCCACAGCAGCAGCAGCAGGCGCAGCAGCAGAACCCTCAGGCTGTGCCGGGCAGCACAGAGGCACAGCTCATCTCCTTTGACTGAAAGCCCAAGCGCTGCGAGGTGTCTCACACACTACGCCCTCTTTCCTTCCTTTGGCCTCTCCCTTCCCTCTCTGGACTCTGAGGATGCCCTCTGGAAACACACAAAACACTCTCACACACACACACACCTCCTACCTTCCACCTAGCTGTGATGTTGTGGCAACGTGAAATAATCGTGATAATGTTGCAGAACTGTTGCTCTCCTTGCCTCTCCCCCACTGAAGAATGGGAAAGTGAGGTGAAGCTGCAAGATGGGGCACCATAACCCACATCCCTCCGCCCTCTTTCTTCCTCTTTCCAGCTGATATGTATGTAGTATTTCCTTATTAAATGAATAACTGAAGCTCAGAAATAGTCAGTGGTATTAAAGTAAAAAATGAATAAGAAAATATGATAATAACTGAGGAGAAAAAAATGACATAACCATCCTTTGCCTCATATTTTTCTAAAGCAAAATTTGCATGTTAAATTTGAATTATTTTCTGGAATTGAAGTTGATTACTGCAACCTATCTTAACAGTTTGGGGAGAGAATGAGGGACATCTGTATGTGCTGTTATGAGAGGTGATGAGTGTATGGAAAGGGAGAAATCACAGTCAACAGTCTGAAATAAATGGCACTAATTCACATCTCCATCAGGTTCCCAGCTTGACATTCCAGTTGTAGTTTTCAGTTCCATTAGCCTCTCGTGCAAACGTATGGATACAGACTAAGGTCATTAGTCTTGTTTGACATATTATTTTTCCATGCACTGCTTGGGGTTATTGAGTTTCATTCATGTAGTTTGTGAGACAAAAAGACATGAGGCAGGGATAACACGTTGTGAGAGAAGTGTTAAGAAATTAGCAGGGTGGTTGTTTAATCCTAACTAAACATGAAATCATTGAGATCACACAAATAGAGACCATAAAATATCTCTACGAAAGCAGCCCAGTAACTCTAAACGCATCCTTTTCCTTCCCACTTTTTTTTTTTTTTTTAATTTGAATGACTTGGTTGTAACTGTCACAGAAGAGGATATCTATATAATAAGTACAAGTAAGGTTGGCAGTCTTTTCTCAAGTGTACTTGGCTCTCCAGGAATGTGGAAATGCTTGCAAGGTGAACATGATGTCCCGCATGTATGTATCACACACTCAATCGGTGATTTCTGTAACCTTTCAGTTGCCATGTGTGGATTTCGTTATTTCATCATACTGATCTGTCTGACTTAAAAGTAATTTTAAAATTATATTTAATAAATATCTGGTTCTTACTGTCCACTTGCCTTCTCTTGTTTTTTTTTCCCTTTGTTTTAACTCTTCAATTGAAATTTTTAAAAAAGAAAAACTTATTTTGATATGACAACTTTTATTCAAGGTATACTGTTTCATATAAACTAGGCTTTAACAATATATAGATAAGAACGTTTAAAATCTCCATTGTGCAGTTTGGCTTTTTTATTTTTTTCTGAAGATGAGGCATTTGTAGAATTCTTCCATTTCGACCTGGAAATGAAATATTACAAGTGTAAAAGTATATTTTATAGTTATAACCAAGTAGCTACTTTAAACTACATTATGTGACTCACTATTCTCTCCATACACATCCCATTCCCATAGGCCAGCTGTCTCAGTACATCGATGTCTGGGAGACCCCACTCTGGATTTCTGTGGGACACGATTAGACTAGTCACTCTCTTTATATCACACCAGCAAAACACCCAGCCCATATTCTTATGCAGCACTTTACTACAGTAAAATTGAAATCCACTTACATTTTTCGAAGCTCCACATCCAGTTCTTCATTACAACTTGGCGTGATGGTGCCATTAATAGCATATACCTGAAACATATTTATGATCTAGAAATCTTAAAAAGCCATACCATACATTAACTCTTCATAATAACATTGTTACCATTGACACATACCCCATATGTTACCAAAAGGCCATTTTGTCGAAGCATCTGACCCGCTCCATTGAAAACACCCTTAGAAAATTAGCAACGCACAAAAAAGAACCATCAGCTCATTTGAACATTTTTGTACAAATCACTTGTATAAATGAACCAGTGCAGGACAACATTATTTTTCTGAACTTTTAAGTTCGTCATTTAGTAAGTTTTGGATGACCAGACTTACCTGTGCTGTTTTGAAGGAGCTGTACTGCAGCAAGTTAATGGCTACAACAACATCACAGGAGTTACGAGAAAGGCCCGCCCATTTCTCCCATGGTTCACTGGCATCCAGGTGGACAGGTTGCAGTACTTTCTTTGCATGGGTTGCAGCAATGTATGCCTTGATACTGTACATAAGTCATTGTAAATTTAATGTCAACCTTTTTTTTTCAACTTGTCAATCACTTTCACATCCATACAATTACATTACATAACATTACTGAGCTATTACCCAGAAAGCTTACTGTAACATGGTTGACGATGTCACTACTGTAGCTAGTTATCTGGATCATAAACAGATTGCTTAACCGATGCAAAAACTACTACTGGCTACAAGACACAAACCTTTCTCGAGACTCCTCTTTGATGTCTGATGGCTGCCAGGTGACAAACGGCAACTTCTGGGCAAAGCGTATTACATGCTGCCCAGTTCCAGAGCCCAGCTCTAAGGCGAACAGCTGCCTGTGAGACTGGTCCTCCAGTACATCTTCAAGCACTGTACACAGATCCTCCCAGTTCCTCTCTGCCTGAGGAGACAGCAGCATGGTCTAAAGGAAAGGAAAGAAGTAGAAGGACATGTCACCCTGTCATCTTGTGCTGTCAACCTGTACATTGATTTTTTTTCAATCAGTAGATCCCTCTTACCATCACATGTGCTGCTTGGCCGAAATTAGCCGGAGAATGGCATACTGGTGGAGGCTGGATGTGGTGGATGACTGTAACAGCAGATGGTTGCACAGATTACCTGGTTAAGAGGATTCCCTCTGTGCTCCTCCCAGTGTCCAGCATTGGTAAAGTACAGGTAGGACACAGGACATACTGAGATCAGGTCAAATCAAATAATAAAATTGTGGCTAAATGTTATCCAACAACTACAGTTAATACCCATATATCACCAGAATGTGGGTTTTATCACATGGGAGTGCATAAAGACCTATAAACACTCTGTGACTGAAAAGTAATGTAATAATGTAAAGGTAGGTATGGAGACTGGAAAGATGAAGAAAAACCAGGTCACAATGATGTCAAATGTACAGCTAAGAAAAGGAGAAAAATCTGTTCTCTCTTCAGTCAATTTAATTTAACACTAAAATAATTTCTTTTAACTGAGTAACACGAATTCCTCTCTTCAAATGTTGTTCTTTTATTGTAACATAATGTAAATGTATAGCAAATATTTATCTCTTACAAAATATAACTTTTTATCTCTCGTTCTCATTTATTTATTTATTTATTTACTTACTTAAGTTTAGTGTCCCTCACCGGCCGCCATAACGCTACTACCAGTTCACGCAGGGCATTGTGGGTAGGTCAGGCGCCATGTGCTTTTGAGGCAGAGGGGCTGGAACTGGAAGGAGACCTGGCTGCGACTTACTTGGCTCTTTTATATAGGGACTTAAGGACAAACAGCTCCGCTTCACGTTGAGCATGTACTGCACCAGACGCTGCCTCCGGACCGCGCTGCGGGCCGCGGCGACCACTCACCGGTACGTAACGTCCTCTCAGCGTGCAGCAGTCAGTCATGTAACACCGGCGGGGTGCAGCGGTAACGGTGCCTCACTGCCCCACAGTCTCGTTCTTCAAGGGCAGACGCCTGCTCAGTGCCACGGTGGATTTACGCCGTGAAACGTACAGTTAGCCTTGTAGCGTGTGTTTAATAACAGGGTGTGTTTTTACGTTGCATTAAAAATAACCTTCGCGTTTAACGGGTGTGTGCTCCGTAGGTTAGCTAACGTTAGCTCGTGCACTGCACCCGGCCGTGAACGCTTCCTCACAGGCTTTGGAGTTCAACACCCGTGACCCAGTGATGGCTGTCTTTCCAAAGATGATGTCCTCGACCTTAGCTTTTCTATGGGTCAGAAATACACAAATGGCAGCAGCTACATGACACCCCCTCCCCTTTAATAAGCAGCTCCCCTCCTGTCAGCCAAGGTCACACTCGAGCTGCTGGTAACTGACGTTTGTACTGGTCAAACAACCAAGAGCTGCATCTCCTACACTGTCCGTGTACTGTTGTGCATGTAGCAAACGTGTGACTACAAATAAGAGGTCAAACAGAGTGTGGTTACACTTTAGCTGCTCTAGGTAAAGATGTCAATTGTACATCATGAACGCACCCCTTAAGTCAACACTATAAAGCATGTCAGCCATTAGAGTCACTCATTTGGATGTCAGACAAGGATTGGAAAACTGCACCTAAAGCCAAGATCTCTTATCTAACTATAAATCTGTGTCACCATCTCTGAAAAACCTGAATAGTGCTGTCTACTGAAAACACAGTTAGGATGTATTCTGATGGTCCTTGGGCTAATGAATTTCCCTATTTGCAGGCAACAGCTACAGCAGCAGACACCAGCCCTGTGTGCCCTCAGACTTTTGAGGACCAGTCCAGCCACCCACTCAGATGCCATTGCCACCCCTCCACTAGACGGAGCACCCAAACAGTATTCCCCCAAAATCCAGCAGCTCGTCAATGACATAGCCAGCCTCACTTTATTAGAGGTGTCGGACCTCAATGAGCTCCTCAAGGTTTGTCCAAAACTTATAATACTTGAGTCTAAACAACAACACACCTTGTCAGATAGAGGTTGTCTTGATTGATGGTTGTCTGTTTTGTCATGAGTGTTTATTTCCTTTTTTTTTCTGTTCGTAGAAAACTCTGAACATTCAGGATGTTGGAATGATGCCAGTTGGGGCGATGGCTGCATCAGCTGTACCTGCAGCTCAGGTGAGAATTACTCCACAGAGCAATGATGATGTAATTAGGAACAATCCACAATATAACATAATTTTCTCTCAATCGACTGCAAGCTACAAACTTTACAAAGTTAGACCGTTTACTTTCATTCATTCAGTAGTGTCTGTGTGTATAATCACTGCTGAGTATCCAAATGCATGAATGAACACTCACTTTTTTTTCCCCACATCGGGAACCAGGCCACAGAAGAGGAGGAGGCACCAGTCAAGAAGGAGAAGACTCACTTCACAGTAAAATTGACAGAATTAAAGGCAGCAGAAAAAGTTAAACTTATAAAAGAAGTGAAGAACTGCATCCAAGGCTTGAATCTGGTGCAGGTAAGTCTCATCATCAGTCCTCAGTCCTGATCCGAGTAGTTTGAAGATTCACAAGGGTTTGAAATATTTAAAGAATAATTTGTTTGTGCTGCTCCATAGTTTTGACACGGTTCAATGTTTTCAGAGGTCGGAAGAGTTTTTAATGAGCGTAGCGTGTTAATGACAGCAGAAAAGGTTTAACAATGAGCAAATTTACTCTAAGATCTGCATTGACAGAAATGTATCCCAGTGTTGCAGAGGGACTGAGGGCAGTAAACCAGCTTTTGTAATGTAACTAATTTTTTTTTTTTTTTAAATCTTTCCTCTGTTCTTCCTAAACCAGGCTAAGAAACTAGTGGAGTCTCTTCCCCAAGAAATCCGGGCGAATGTATCCAAAGAGGAGGCAGAGAAACTGAAAGCAGCCCTGGAGGCAGCAGGCGGCACCGTGGTGCTGGAGTAGATCTCTGCGCACACCTGTTCTCCAAGATTTTGCTGCTCATGCACTTCGTCCTTCATTCTATTATTTCTTTTTTTTTTACACAACAAAAGAGAAGAGGATCCTGGGAGAAAAGGAAAGAAATGGCTTCTGACATGAATACCGTCTCTTAACAGTGTCAAGTGGGGCGGTACAACTCAGACTGAACTTTCCAGGCACGCAGCCTCCACAAACGGCCGCCCCGCTGTTTGTCTGTCCACGTGTCTGTCTGATACTTGTGTAGCAAACAAGCTACAGAAATACTGGCCTGTGTGCCAAGTAAGTCGGTTGATCATTCTGTGTGTGTGTGTGTTTAACTTTTCACAGAAAAGAAGAGTATGCTGTAGGGACATAATCACCATTCCCTACGTTGACAAACACCAGATACTGTATCTAGTCGAGGGGATGGCTAAGTCCTTACATTGCTCATAGCATTGTTAATAATGTGATTAAAATTGAGATCTCCATATTTTTCCTCTTATGTGTTCTTATTGATCTTGTGCAAAATGTTGGATATGGAAACTTTAAAACCGAGAAGAATGAAACTATAAGATTCAACTAATGTGCATTGTTACTTGAAAGACACCATGCATTTTTAATGTAACTGATAAAAGAAGTGGACTTATCAGTAGATCATGTCTTGTTTTACTGCTTCTTACCAGTAGAGTTCACACTCATCTCTTTTTACTTCAGAGAGGATGAGAGTGGCTGTTCACAGCATTTTGGTTCAAGTTAACACACTGTATGTTATTTGCTGGCAGCCTCAACTCTAAAACTAATTGTTTTACAAGTACGCAGTTGACTCAGATCCATATTTGAAGTGAACCCTGTTCATCTCAGTTCTGTTAAGATTTTGAAGGTGACACATGAAGCTTCAGTTCATTCATTCTGACACCAGTGTCTTTTTTGACAATAAAGTGTCTAATAGAGTCTGAGACCAAAATACTGCATATACATGTCTGATGGAGATCTGAAGTCACTGACCTCAACTGGTTTTAAGGTTCGCTTGTGTTCTTCACAGACTACAGGCCTTTGTCTCAGTGAGTCATGTCAACACAAACAAGACCACATCTGACATTTCAGCCATCAGTTATTTTATTGTTGACACCTGAACTTTTACAACTATGACCTGTTGAGACATCCTCTGTGAAAATGTCTGATTATTTGGGAATTCTTTTCTCCAGCACTCTTGTGTGTGAGGTGAAAAGTTAATGTTTTGTGTTTGTGTTACATCGAGGCTTATTTAATTTTGACTGCAGACTGCAAACTATTTGACTTGAAGATAGTCTTGATCGCAGACTGCCACCAGGGGGCGTATGTAGTCAGGAGTTCAGGCTGTTTTTGGCACAAATACCAAGAAGTGACTTCAATTTTCAGATAAAATCCTGGTGTTTGTTCATCACCTTTTAAAACTAATGTCACGGTCAGGACCAGGACCTCAGCATCCTGACTCAGCCACTCGGACTTTTCATTACCTGTATTTTTTCAAACACTGCCTCTGTAGTTCAGGAGGTCACAGAGGAAACCTGCAGCCTATGGTGTATTATGACAGTGCCTCATAATGGTCCCACAGTCCTCTTTAGAGGGTTGTCTCAAGGTCCAAGCTAACATGCAACGAAACAAAGGACCGGTTGTAAACAGATATTTAGTTAAGTGTCTATTGCGAGTCACTGTATGTATTTGCCATGATTCATTGTCGATGAACATGGACCTCAGCCTGTCCTTGAAGATTTCAACTCAGAAATAAAATCATTTGTTGGAGGTTCTGTGCCTGCAAATGTCAGAAGGCCAAAAAAGAAAGAAAAAAGCCGAGCATCCTACACATTGCCGCTCTGTTTTTTGAGCCTGCATTGCAGGTTTTTGCCTAAATCACAGGGCGCCTTAGAAAAGTGTAGGATGATAGATGGATGGATGGGAGTGAGGAGGAGATGACCTGCAGCAAAACTCTCGAGCTGAATTGAAACCGAAGGTGGATACGTGGTTCGTGTATCACTCAGCTCCCTGGAGAGAGCGTGGCGGCTGAAACCCGAAGAAGGTTCAGACGAGATCTGAGTGAAGCGTTGGACGTTCCACTGAACAGCCTGTCCAAGTGCTTTGTCAAAAGATGTCCTGCAAGGAAGATAGAATAACATACAAGAGAGCATGCATATGACATTGAAAATGAATAATAAAACAAATGTGGGTACTAAAAAAACAGAAAATGAACTGGAAATTACATTTTAAGAATGAAAAGTGCATGCAAATGGAAATGCTCAGGTTCAAAATGTTAAATACCAAATATGAATGATCAATAAAGGCTCTACAATGCAAAGAGAAGCAAGAATATCAAGTAGAAGAAATTATTCCATTAATCAATTGAATTAAAATGAAGATTGTGTAAAATGCTATGTAAAAAAGCACCTTAAGAATCATTTATTATTACAATTATTCTGAGTAAGAGCAGCAGGGGGAGCATGCATATCAGCTGTTAGACCATGTTAAATGTCTATGTCTGTGTCTCTGTTCAAAAATAATACCCAACAGTGGGCAGAGACAGAGTGAAGTAACAGGCCGGTTGTGGTGATGAAACACCAAGGGGGAAGCATTGCAGACAGCTGACTGTGCAAACTTTGTAAACACCTTAATTTCCCACAATTCAGTCCTGCTGAGAGGCTCATAAAACTGCCCCTGGAGGATGATGCACCAAAAAGGAGAATCTCTTCACCCTGGTTACCTGCATCACTGGAGGAAAACATAGTCATAAATAAATTGATGTATTTACACATACATCAATATCTGAGACAAAAATCAAATCGCATGCAATCTCTGCATGTAAATCAAGAGAGAAAACCACAGAATGTTAAATTAGGCAACTCAGTTTTCAGGCTCATTATTCTTTGCAGTGAAGACTATATACAACCAACCACAATGTGAGTACAGTATGGACATGAATATGACAGATTTACCTTTAAAGAAGAGGATTTATGTGTTTATAGATTGAAAAAACTGTAAAATGTGCTTTGCTTTGTTACCAGTTTATCAGATACCAAAAACAAATACAGCAGTAAATCCTGTCCTCATCAAGGCTCAGATGATCTTTTTTGGGAGGTTACAATTTTGCGGTGATGTTGTTGAATTGTGCGTCTCTGTTATTGCACCCATTTACATCCATTAGGCTGAACAACAGGAACACTTCTCTTTTATAATGCAATGTAGTTCAACAGCAGCAGCAGCAGTGACCCAGAGACTCCAAAATAACCATAAAGTTGAATCAACCTCATCAAACAAACAAACTGCAATAACAAACTATCACTGGCTGCTGTTAACGTGCGACTGGTGTGCATGTGTCAGATCCTGCTGTGCTGACTGTTTGCTCACGTCTTTGCTCTGACAGCGAACAGGTGTCCAGTTGTTGTCAGCACACGCGTTACGGTGCCAGACTGCCCACTCGTTCCACTCATCTGAAAATCACGTCTTGACTATGAAACAAAACAGACCCTTATACTGCAGAAACCAGAGGGAAAAGATCAAATAGAAAAAGCTAATTCATTCACAACTGTGCCAACATGGAGACTGAATGCCAACGTGAATGCTGCATCTGAGATTGAACTTTGTGACCTCTGATCTGTGTTAGCTGTGTCCAGGGATGCTTACAATCGTCTCACAATCACACAACTACAGCAGTGGTCAAAGCTGACTCACAATTTTAATGATGGTTGCTTCCTCCCACACACACCGGCTGCACCCCTTTTGTTGGCACAAAAGATGGTGTAAGTATGAAGGGTCTGTGTTTACGTGACTGGACTAAATCAGCCTTATGGTCTTCCTAACTGTCCAGCTGGTTATTAGAAACAAAAAAGCATTTTTTTGCATTTAGGCCAAACAGACCACACTCATTGCCGGAAGCAATTAGTACAGTGGCCCTGAGACCTCAACACACTGCGACTTGAGAAAACACATGGAAAGACACAAATGAGCCAGAAATGCAGGAAACAACTTCACACATGCACTGCAAAAACAAATACTCCAATGAGTTTGTTTGGTTTACAATAATTCAATGCCACCTGATATTATGGCAAAATATGTAGACTACTGTTAATTTAGCCTTAGTCTTTAGCCGGGTGTGTCTCTTGAGTGTTTGTGTACATGTGTCGAGTTCTCAGGGATGATGAGTGGAGCCTGTTGTACCATAGACACTTTCCATGTTGTTTTACCAACAACATCCATTTCTCATCAGTATTTCGATGGCACAGTTGCATGTTTAACACCCCCACTGAATTTAATTAAGGTAAATGATAAAGATAATTTATTTCTAATTTACCCACCACTGCTGTACAATTTTACTTTTAGGAAATTAGGAAAATGATCCATTTGGGCCTCATTGACCCGTCTGGGGTGCCTCTCACATGCCTCTGGATAAATGTTGATTAAATGATATGTTTTTTTTGTTTTTTCTTTAAGTTTCTCAATGATGCTGTCTGTTTAGAATAACTTGCTGGTCTATTGCAATGATATAACATTTAACCCAATCTCCAGAGATTGTTGACTCACCTCCTTGGTAGCGAGGTGCCTGAATTGCTTTCATCATGTCAGTCAATATAGGCTTGTTTGGTTGCATTAAAGTTCATAAAAAGACTGAAGCACTTTTAGTACTGGTCCAATGATTCACTTATGTATTCCCTACCGATATTACCCAGCTACTTTATTTCCTTTAATTCAGCTCTCCGACTGCATGTTTGCGTTGAGGTTTAAAATAGGCCACTGACATTACCACTTCAACTGTAACTTCAAGTTTATATTTGATTCAATTTCATTAGGTTGGAGCGCACTAGCACCTAATAACAAAAGGGCTTACATATAGCCTACATAGTGTGTATGCAGCTGTAGAAGGTGTTGCTCTCACTGAAGGTGTGACTGATCCTCTTTGCTGCTTTCATGTGGTCATTTCCAGAAGCTATTATGGACGCAGCTGGAGGTGAATGAGGTGAGAACACTCAGGATGAGGAGAGGAGGTTATCTGGCTCTCTACAAAGCATCCCTCTACCAGCAGGTGGAAAGAAACACACACACATACTCAATTATTCAACTCATACACTTACATGCTGCAGCTTTGTGATATTACATTCTTTCTTCCTTTTCCCCTATAGACAACATACTCTCTGTCCCCAGTTTGCCATTCATGAGATTGTGAGAGACAAGAGAAGGAACAAAGGACTCTTCCCTTTCTTCGAGAAGATCCAGGTGGCCGACAGTGTTTCCATTTGAGTTGTTATATTTTTATTTGTTCAGTAATGTTTTTTACTCTGTCAGGGTTTTTACACAGTAAATGTCCAACGCATTTAGTGGACAGGTTGAGATCTTTGGATAAAGACGGAGATTTTTGTGCTTTTTAAATTGTCTACATGATACTTGACTCCTCTCTCTTGTACTTCAAATGGAGAATGTAAAGGGTTTCAGCTGTCCACCAAAAAAATAACAATGTGCAGGTTTGTGTGTATTGTAGGGCTATCATTGTATTGCTGCTGGATTGCACACTGGAAAGCTTAAATTTGCCGTAAAACTGATGTAAAATCTTTTTTTTCTGCACTAAAATCACAAATAAATCAACAAGAATGCTGTAACTCTTGCTCTTCCTTAAAAACAACATAGCTGTACTGTACACAGTTGTAGGCTCACAGTTAGATTTAGAATTGACTTCACTAACCAAAGAAGGCAGGCCTATACATTTTTATTCACACCATTCAAGGCTGATAGGCCAATTTTCAGTGAATTGAAACGTGAGATAATCACCATGAGGGCTACTCATCCAGACAATTAATGTTTCACCACGTGTCTGTGCAGAATCACATCAGGGGTTTAGGAGGAAGTTAAGTGTATTTGAAAAGATAGGAACACATCCACTCACCACACTGCTAGATGACTTTCCTACCACTTACGCTCATGTGCTGGATAGACTACGTGATTCAAAGGATGGTAAGATTCACAAAGGATGTTGCATAGAAAGGAAAAATGCATAAAAAGCCTTAAGATGCACTTTAAATTTAAAAATAGATCAGTTTATTACATAAGGCGAGTTCACACATGTAAGTGTGAAAAGTGGACAAGTTTTTTTTAGTGAAGGGCCCTAAAGTCACAAGCATGCATCTTTTAGCACATTAGCCAGTGTGTTGTCCATCCTGCCTGACTGACAGCGTCCTCACTCACTTCCTGGTCACTGTTTTTGCAGTGAGTGACCTGACTCTCTTTGAGTCACTTTTCCAACATAACTTTTCCAAAGTTTTTTCTTCTTCAAGTCTTCGTACTTCTCTTGTGTAAATGTTGCTGCATCTTTAAACTTCTTTTCAGGGTCTCGAAATTCATTATTTTTTATTATGAGTTTTTTTTAATACTAGGCCTTCATTGCCCTCTGGGTGACAGTGTTACACTGAATGATAATGTGGCTATCTCTATAAGTGCTGTGTATTTGTTTGTTTTTATTGATGCAGAACTTGAACATATTTCTGAGAGTTTTTGGTGACCTGTTGCATTTTTTTTGCTTTTGATTCTTTGTTTTTCTATTCCTCATTTTACTTGACTTTTATTGCTCTTTTCTTTTTACAGCCTTCAAAAGACACCTAATATTTTTCCATATTCCACGGGGTTTACCTACTGTCTATATCGATGTCAGCATTTGACCGATGAGGGCTGCCTTCGGGGTTTGGATGCTCAGCCTGTGATATAAAAGTAAAGAAAAACAGGCCGATCAACTTTCTGCCTTCAGTCCAACGTGCTGAATGACAGACATCAGCAAGAGATGAATGTGTGTGGGAAAGAATGTATGCAAATCAGCTGTTTTGATAGATAGCGTGACTGTGTTGTGTGGTCCTGTGGTTGATGGACAGGTTACATAACCCTGTTAAACCTGCGCAAAACGTCATCTAATGGCAAGATTGTCATCATCAGCCGTAGTCATGGAGCTCACGGAGAGAGCAGCATGATGACACAGGTGGGTAATGACAGATAATGCACCATATAAGAACCATACATCTGCGTCCACCTCCTTCTTTTTCAGTGTACGCCCTGTAGTGAAGAACAGAGGAAGGTTCATGATTGTAGTTTCCACTTTATCATGCACTTTATCACTGGCAGAATACAGACTGACCACTGTGCTGGAAAGCATCCATTGGGGATATAGTTAATGATGTTAATGTCGCACACACACACACACACACACACAGGCATAAATGTATCCCTTCTTTCTCTTACTCCTCTGTTTATCTTTGATGGAAAAAGGAGCAAGTGACCTCAGACTTTGGTTTGAAGCTGAGGACTGACAGTCTGGATATCTTGGAACAGTCCCGACAACAGAGGCAAAATTTGAGATTCTTACACCAGATGTTGTGGTTTCATATCTCAAAAAAAGGAGCAAAAATAATTTATACATTTCATTTTTACTTGATAGGGATGCTCTGTGTGTGTGTGTGTGACCAAACGGACTGTGAAGCTCTTCTTTTTTTTAATGTCAACCCAGCCTCCCCCTTGAAGTTTCTGTGTAGGTTTTATCAAGTGGAGCACATTTCCCTCTCACAGAGAAACATGGGCTGTGCAAATACAAGACTAGAGAGTGCTGATAACTGTTTGATGAAAAACATACGAGGGACAAGCATTCAATTTCATGGTGTGGAGCCGGGAGCATTAACAAGGTTTTGGTTCCACCGTAATAATAGTAAACACTGATAACATACTTGCCTCCTAATGGAAAGTTAAGACCAAAATAACTTGACAGGATTAATGCATTCAACTGAGGTGGGTTGTTATGGCTTTTATGGTTTTACTGTTACTTTCCCAGCTCAACTGAATTAGACACATTACTAAAATATCGAGGATGTTCAGTTTTATCCTTGAATCAGGATAAGGCAATGTAATGTGCCTCCTTCAGCAGCTTTTGATATAAATGTGCAACCCTGAGTCAACGAACCCACTGTATCATATAGAGGGAGTATTTTGAAGGCCATTTTCTTTTGCAATTTGAACTCCTTTGCAGTCTGAAAATAAAAACACATTGTTTACTCAAAGAGTGACCCTGCCCTCAGCTGCTCTTATCCCTCTGTGTTCATTAAACATTATGGTGTGAGTAACTCTGAAAAAATTGAGGAGCATCTTATGTGATTGTATGTTTTCTGGCTCAGCTTGGGTTATTAAATCCTTATCCCACAGCATAGGCATACAGCTGTTAACAATTTAATGTAATACAGATAACTTTAATCGCATTGCATTTCCACATTCTCATGTGAGGTGATGAGAGCCAGTGGGACGGCAGACATCCCAGTGATTCATGTTGCCATAATTTAATTTACCGTGGTGGACATTTGCATGGAGCAATGTACATGACCACCATCTTTTATTATTATTTTCCTGTCGGTGCCTCTGCTCCATCATCTTACTGTGGGGAAGCGGTGTGCGATGTCTACTTGGCACCACCTGCAACCAGCCTAGGAAATCCCTTTTATTCCTTCATCCTTCCTGCTGTCAGATCACTGATCACCTCTGTATTGCCTGGCTTCACCAGAGCCCTCTTCAGTTTTCCCTCTGGACATAAGATGCTGCTTCCTACTCACAGCAGGTGATAATGCTTCAATCTCTCTCTCTGTTTAGATTCCTCTGAATTGCAAATGTTTCTCTCGTGGGCTTATGGGCTTGTGCACCTCTTAACCCTCCACCTGAGCAGTGATTGTCAAATTATAGTATAACTGGGAACCGCGGACCAGTCAAGATCTAGATTTCTATGCATTTTAAAGTGTTTTTTATAGGGCTGAAGTTAGGGGGGAAGACTCCAAAGGAGGGGTGTAGATGGTGGTGTCTGTTTTTCACGCTCTCCAAAACATGAAAGACAAGGGCAAGGAATTGATTAAACTCTGAGTTTGCCACTTTGTCACTCCC
>OMNW01009292.1:84115-110623 GCA_900303245.1 Selene dorsalis
GGGGGGAGAGGGAGGGAAGAGATCTATCTACAAGCTACAGTCACTCAGTAAAGCCCTCGACCATCCTAGCGTGAAAACTGATTGGATCCTTATAAGGAGGCTGCCATTTTGTGGTCAGGAAGGCTCACGAAAACAACACACCCACTGATGGAGGTGCAGATGCAACAGGAAACAGCAAATTGAATGGAAAGTGAGGAAGAGCTGGAGCTGGATTAGATAAAGAAACAAAATTGTGATCTGATTAATCTGTGCTGGTTCTGATACCTGGTGCTCGTACATCATATTTACAACTACAGCAAGGTACAACTAAATAAATGTTTACGTGTTTACTCCATCAGTTCAGAATCAGTTTAGAACCTTCAATGAACTGTGTACTAGTCACTTTGATTGATACACTAACATTAAAAGTTAGGGTGAGTCTCACTGTTCGCCTTCTGTCTGTGTGTTTCTTGGATGCTTTCATTTTACTTGTTGGTGGGTTTTTTTTTTAACTTTATGTGAAAAACACACATGAACACACAGACACCAAAGACACATACTTCTTGTTGTACCACTGAGTGTTAAGCTCACAGGATGTGTGCCTCGTTGCACCTTGTGATCATTAAATTTACATCAGCTGGAAACATTTAGAAACCTCATGCAGCTAATGTTAGCCTAATAGCTAGCTACTTAAAGCTGATAATTTGGTGGCAACGGTTGTGGAACCAGCAGAAATGAGAAGCCTGCGTTTGTCTACATCTGTCAGGAATTAAGGATTTATTTTCTTATTATCGAGGAGCCACTGTTTTTTGTTTTTTTTGCTCGAATTGCTTGAATTTCAATAGGAAACTTGTATAACAAAAGTCATTTGAGGTCCATTGTCACGTCAAGAGGCGAGGAGCAGGCCAATGTCCCATCGTAATCATCTCCCTCATTACCCAGCTGTCTTTGCAGCTAGAGATGATCTTTGTTTGCCTTTTTTAATCTCCATGTCTGCAGGTGCTCCTCTGCCAGTTAGCACAGACTTGGTCTTGACAGGTTGCGCTGAAAAATGAAGACTCTCAGGGTCTAACACAGCAGGCGCTGCCACACCACTTATCCCGAGTGTTTTTAATGGGCTTTGCAAGACCAAATGTGTGCGACACAAGAGCCAAATCCATGAAATTATATTTAAACAGGAAAATAACCAAAATTGCTGTTCCCAGGTTTTTCATTTGACAATAGCAATATGCCTCTCTTCCTCTCTCTTGAGGTATTTTGTTGCCTGTTTCTCAGTGGGTGGCAACAGGGCCGATCTCCTTGGTCTGGATCGGCGACAGCACTGAGGGAATGAGCGATGGTTTCACATTATGGAAAAGTTTGTGGTATGGAGAGTGGGAGCCAGGGTTTTCTCTCGAGGTTTTACTGTGGATCTAAGCCTACATGCCTCTTCCCCTCTGTGCTCCAGCGTCCAGCCCTCTGCAGCCAGCCAGAACTGTGATCTTCACACAAACAAGAGCTAAAGCCAAGGGGGAGGATGTCGCAAAGACATTATATAAAGACACGAGTGAGTCTTGTGACTGGCAGACTAGAGCATCAGCTATTATTTTCTCTGTCCTGCTACACATCAGTGGTTTTTTACTATATGAATCTGAGCACAGTGTGTGTTATGCAGCTATACATGTAAATTTAAAGGATACATATTATGCCCCATTTCCACAAATTAAAATAGTTCCCAGCTGTCTTAAAGACACGTCTGTGACATGCTTCAGTCAAAATCCTCCAATCACAGCACTCTTTTCATCTGCTCAAAAAGGCCTTTTCAGAACTGCTGGTTTCAGTACCTGTCCCTTTAAATGCAAATAAACCTTGCCCCACCCCACCCCTTCTACCAGTACAGGTACTCACAGGTAGGGGTGATATTATGCAACTTCAAAATTGACAGACGATCGAGGGAACAGCTCTTAAAACCACATAGGGAGCCTGCAAATTATAGATTTTTTTTTCAGTCAGTTCTCACATTTTGGGGGCCAAAAGGCAAGTCAATCACCCAAATATATGTTAAAGAGCCTTCAAAAAGGGATAGCTCCATAATATGTCCCCTTTAAACACTATCCTTCACACCAGGGGTTGGCCCAAACTTTGCATTTATCTCTGTGCTCTCTATTTGAATTACAATTTCTCTAATTGTGAAGTAGAGGTAACAAGTTCTTCAAATCTGACAGCTAAATTATACTGCAGACTCAGAGTCAGTGGTCAGCTGAACAGAGAGTAAAGCAAGAGGCTGCTGCTCACTGCTACAGCCACTAATGATAATGATTAAGAAAAAAAAACCCAGGACAAAGCAGTTTTTGCTGTGAAAATTCAGAATTAAACAAATCACACAGGAGAGGAACACTTGGGCCATTTTGTCTGGGACATTAGGAATGAAAAATAAGTTTTGTATAAAGATATTAATTCACTGTGGTTTCATCATCCAGTCTCCTCAAAAAGGTCAGACATGACTCCAACATCAAAAAAAACAAAAAACAGCAGCCACACTGATGGAGACATGTTGTGTCATATCCAAATGCTCAAGTTCCACTTTCCCTGTCAGAGCAATTCAGCTTTTGCTTTAATTTCAGTCAATTCTGGATTGAGCAGCAGGAAGTGAACTTACAAAACAAAAGTGATAGCTGGACTGTGTGGGTTTGCATTGGTCCCAACGTGTAATGACATCAGTGGACATAATGGAAGCTATTATTGGTCCGAGGTAATCATAATGCTCATCATCCCAATATAGCCAGACACTGAGTCAGTATCACTGAACCCTGTTGCCTTTGGCTTTGCCAGAACAGAGGCACGGCTACACCAATAGACAGTGAAAAGGTAGTTAAATGTGATTTTGTAATTCACTTGTTTTGCCCTAAATTTCTCTTGAGGTTGCACTGAAGTTTGTTGGAAAATCTGCAACTGAGTTCACTCATGCAGATCTGCAGTTCCTCTGAAGGAGGTCACTGCTGGAGGTTTGTCTTGTACTTTTTAGTTGTTTCTTGTTTTTCCCCCTGAGGGCTGCCATTATGCAAAGATTCACATTACAGCTCAGGCAAATTACATACATTTTCTCAGCTGCCTTGAAAAGGCAGTTTTTATAAGAAGAAAATTTCCTTGCAGAAATTTTGATGGGGGGTGGAGCCGCGAGTGGTGGGTGGTGCTACCGGGGTTCGATCATCACTGTCAAATCAAACCCATGTGAGTCACACATTGAACAGAGAGAGCTAATTATTCCCAATACTCTGATTTACAACACCTGTGTGTTAGCCTGTTCTCAGAGGTTGCCTTTGTCATTTTACCTGCTTAGTCTTTACTGAGTGAGAATCAGTTGAAATGTACCTCTCAAACTCAGGCTAATAACTTAAATATCCTAACTGTTGTGACATAAAGTTACGTGTGTGTGTGTGTGTGTGTGTGTGTGTGTGTACGTGTGTGTGTGGTTGTGTGTTTCACAGAGGCTTCGTATAAATGTATGGGAGATAGGGGTCAGAAGTTGATAAATTGCAGAGAAATCACACAAGTCCCTAATTCATGAATTGGTCTCAGCTGTGGCTCTGGCCTGAGGCTCAGAGGTTGCCACGGTAATTCGAGGGATTACCACAACGATAGACAGAGACAGGCAAGAACACCAAGAGAGAGGGTGATTTTCTGCCTCAGTGATAGGGTTGCCACCTTCCACTGAGAAAAATAAGGGATGGCTTGCCACGACCACCACTGCCCTGGTGATGTGCCATTGGTGGTGACTCATAATGTAACCATAATTAAATTTTGTTTACTAACCCTAGGACATTTTCTGTGTTTCATTGTGTATAGTTGTAGTATCACATGCAATGTATTATTTAAATGTCTGTTATTATTTACACGAAGAGTATAGTAATTTACAGATGCCATGAAGGCAGCATAAGAAGTTATATTGGAAGGTACAGTGTGGGGAAGGGTTTTCAACCTAGCGTTTTTTTTTCTATCACAGTCTATGATGCTGTTTGTTGTATTCGACCTCTCATTAGTCAGTCAAGGGGCAACGTCAAGTTCCTTAGTTAGTGATTGGCTGGGGGGCGGGACGACCACTTACCTAGTATGTGTGAGAGCGGCCGTGAGGACGGCCAAGAAGCACCGGAGAAAGTGGTGTAAATACCTCCACATTATCGCTGTCGATACGATGCATAAACTTTAATGTTGAAAGAGAAGGACAGTGACTTATTTCTGAGTAAATACCGTGTTTTTGTCGAAGTTCGGTGACTGTCAGCTAAGCTAACAGCTAACCTAAAGGTACATCATCCTTACGTAGCACGTACGGACTTTGGGCTTTTATTAGCTTGGTGCTAAGCTTTAGCTAGCATCGCAGTGGACAATATCATCCGACGACGGACGAGAGGAAACCAGACAGTGTACTGGGTGACCAGGCAAATCCCAGCTGCACCTCTGGCGCCGAGGGAGGACAGACTTCTCCTTGTCATTACCACGGAGCTGGAGAGAGGAACGCGCTTTTGGACATGGATGGACTGTGTGGTGACCCGGACTTCTGGGGGTGAGTAGCCCTCTTTTCCTGGACGGTTACCTAAAACCGGCGTTATCTTTCTGGTGGCCCAGTGCACAACAGCCACGATCAGGCCTGCATCAGGGGCCTCAAAATCTGTTGATGTTGATGTCGAGATTTTACAACAGAAGTCCCAATCAGCGTTAATTAGTTATATGGTGAATGAGTTTGTTATTGAGCTGGGCCACTGTCTTTTGTGTTGTATCTTTTGTAAAATGGTTCTTCATGTTGAACACCTGTCCAAAGAGACAGCAGTCAAGCTGGAAGATGTGGGGCTTGCTGCCATCCCCTGTGTCCTGTAGGAGGCAGCGGCGCAGGGCTCAACAGTTTGATAGTAGTGCTGCAAGATTAATGTAATAGCAATCGCAATCTCACGCTGTGCGATAACGTAATCGCACAAAAGGATGCGATGTGCGATTTAATGTAAATGAATGTGCATGATACGTGTGTGTATCTGTGAACGGGACTATCTTTCCCGTAGTGTGTGGGGTCCGGTAACGTGGGCAACGTTTCCGAGCCGGCTGTGTGCAGCAGGTATGGTCACGTGACTACCCGGCAGACAGCGGTCTGTATCCTCGCAGGACCCTCTCCCCACATTACCATGATTGCAGAGCATTTGCACCCGAATAAGAGCGCTACGTGGAGCTAACTGTGCTTTTCCTCTTCGACACGTACGGTGCGTTTAAAAAACGGCGATATTTCCGGTTTCATTTACGTGTTTTGGTTTTCTTTTTTTCTTTTTGATCGTAATGGTAACACGCATCTGTCCTCTCCTCTCCTCCTCCTTGTCTAGTGTGGGTAGGTGTGTCTGTGTCACCGGTGTGAGTGCAGCACCTGTGCGTGCTGTGACAGGGGAGGGGGGGGAGCTCCCGTCGCAAAGGAGAGAAATGCGTTGTAATAAATATAATTGCACAAAAGTTAGTTTTTTTTTAATTTAATAAAAAGAACACCCAAAATAAACTGTAAGGGAAAGACTGAGTTAACGAGGAGAGGTTTTGGAAAATGACCTGCACACTGGACAGAAAGTACTTTTATTTATTTATTTTGAATTTTAAGTTATTTGGAAAACAGTAGCATACTGTAAAAACCTCAGGTCTTGTATTTCTAATGCTAATTAAAATGTACAAGTTTTAAGTTGCGAAATACACTCTACAAATTTATGTTATTCTCTGTGTTGTCCTTGATAATCAAGCAAGTAGACTCATGACACCGTTCACCCACATTCATTTACAATATTGTAATCACACTCGCAAATAGCAATTTTTTTGTCCACCGTAATTGCAATCGCACATTTTTGTCAAATTGTGCAGCACTATTTGATAGTTCAGTGGGTAATACATTGAGGGGATTGGAAGAAATACAGAGAGAGAGAGAGAAGCATGAAAACAAACAGCTAGGGAAAGTGAATACAGTGGAAGATTTAAAAGAGAGGGAGAAGAGATCATATTCTGGAGATGGCTACTGAAGAGGAAACACTGGGCACTGGACCCATGACTTTTCATCTTGGCTATTTAATGTGAGCGTGATTAAAAAACGATTCACTGTTGAACATGCTACTTTGATAATCGATGAGACACGATCTCATTACTCTAAGTGTTGAGGGTGGAGGCTGTCAAGTTGGTTCCCGTGGCTGGTTAAGTTGGAGAGCAGGGAGGCATCAGCTGTGATGACTGTGTACTCTGGCAGTTCGTGCCTGCTGCTGTGACTGTGCAGTCGGGGCGGATGCATTGTTTTCATCACGTACCCAAATGCTAGAGCACTTTCCCATATGAGTATGTCCTCGAATCAATGCGACCAATCAACACTTGTGACCATGGAAATGATGTCAGTGTGGTAACACAGGAAATGTTGGCAATGCACTTCTCTGAATAAGACAAGAAAAATAAAAGTTGAGATGGCAACTACTCCTCTGGCATGTCAACATATCCTCATAAATATCAACACTGGGACTGTAAAAGTCATCTATATTAATAACTTTACTCATTGTTGAATAATGCTCAGTGTGTTTTGACAACAGTAACCATATCCCTACAGACAAATATCCAGGATATTACAATTATAAATTCATCTTCACATCTTCACCCCTTCGTCAAACATAGCTTAATGCAGACATGTTCAAACTGTTTTTACCAGAAAAATTAAGTTTTCAGCATCAGTGTTGAGAGAGCTGATCATTTGATTGCATGTTTTCACATATTAGTTACTTACTGTTGGCATAATGTTAACATAGGTTTCAAGCCATTTTCCAAAGCATGGTATTGTTTTGGAGACTCGTAAATGTGTTTCTTCTCCTCACTTGATGCCAGTGTGTGGAAAAACCTTTCATAGACCAAGGGAAGTAGATGCATACATTGTCGAAATGCCTGCCTCAGTATCTTTTGAGAACAGCAACCAAAAACTGCAAAAGGTGACGAAATGTACATTATTTTTTCACAGTGTTCAATTCCCTAATGCGTGTGTTATAGGTTTTAGTTTCTGGCAGCTCAGCTCATGGACTGGAAAGAAACAAATCCCCGCAGGAGCGTGAGCTTTTCAATAGATTTGAATGCACTGCTTGAAAGACTGTGTTCAAATGAGTTCCCCCGTAGTCAGCATTTCAACAATAATAGTGACAAGCAAATACAAAATTCAAATAAATAAATGATGGATTATCCATGAGAATCACTGGCTTAAAGTGAAGACGCACTGTCGTCAATCTGAAACCCAACAATGTGCTTTGGAAAATATGTCAGTAAGGTTAAGTATATGCACCATTTGCAATAAATGAGCTATAACATGGTTAAATATATGCAGAATTGGGAGCTGCTAACCTAGCTCATTATCAGCATAATAAATTGTTACCTCCAAACAAATATTCTGTGTAGAATCCAACTTCACAAGACTAGAAAAGGATCAAAATGTTATTTTATGTGCACAAAGTTGTCTCTATAAAAAGGAAGGGTACTCATGCACCACATGCAGGCTAGAGGCTACAGATGCTGGATTGTAAGCCACAATACAATGAAAGTAATTTGCATCAGAAATGTAAATGGAAAGTTTTTGCAAAGGGCAAAGTGTGAAAAATTAATATGTATTTCACAGGTAATTTGTTTAACTATGAAAATATGGTGTTTAGCAAACTAAATGTTTTCCATTTATTTCACATTGGCCTTTAGTTGTATGTTTATTATGAAATTCATTTCTTATAAACAGATAAATTAATAAGAAGCTGCAACAATTTATCTATTCAAGTTGAGTTTTTCTGTTTATTCATTCCTCTGTGTTAGTAGTCAAAACACACAAAAACATTTTAAGGAATCTTAGACGGATGAGATCGTTCCGTGTTTTTCCTCTTTATTTGCAGAAACATTATGTCGGTTTTAATGGAGCATGAAACCACAGACGACCAAAACAGATTTCTGTAACATTTCAGAAAGACACAATACAGAAAGCATTAATTCTGTATGGCTTTTATTGTTATGGTAACATGTCTCTGGCTCTCTAAACAGGCTAATGCATCTTTGAGACAAGCAATGAGTTGAATGAAAACAAACACAGCAGTGTCCCCCTTCACTTAAACCTTATTTGTTGTAAACCTGCCTGCCATTTGGTCCAAATAGATCTCTGAAATAAAGTCACATTTGCTAGTCTCTGCCTGCCTCCTAACTCAGTTTTATGTTTTGCATGAATGTGCCTGGGGACAGTTCTTTATCCATTAACACATAGGAACAGTCAAATATTGTTTTGTGGCCACATTATAAAACAATTGCTTTCATTTCCTTTCCTTGCATGTTCTGCCCCTCTGGCCAGATCGACTTAATTTAAAATAAACAGTAAATTCACCTTTAAATGCATATTTCAGATAATTGAAATGGCATCTGACATTATAGCTAAAACGTTCTTTTGGACACAAGCTGGATGGCAACTTGCTCATGTCTTTAAGCTTGTCATTACAAATCTAATATGTCTCCTCTATTAAACAGCGGAAGGACAGAGTTAGTTGGATATTGTTTTGCTCACACCTTGGCCTCTGAATCAGAAACAATTCAGAGGGAGGCGGATGTTGGTCATTATCAGGGCCGGGTGCCTCCAACAGGCGACTGAACATGTTCTGGTTAACGTATGACAGGTCAATAGGTCTCGGCTTTCTGTATTTGGAGTAACACACTGAGCTGCAAAAGGTCACATAGAGAGCAGGGCTAATTTTAGTCCAGCATTATTCTGCATCCATTAAAGAATTTACTTTTTTACTGTTTTCATACAGCACTGAAGCACAATGTTGCTCTTTACTGGACTATTTTGTAATGTTTTACTCTAACAGTCTTGTGGTTTTGGGAGGAAAGACTGTACTACTTATATCATTATACATTTATCTGGTCTGGTTACTTTTCAATTTGAAAATGTACATAAAAAATATAACGTCATGGGAGAGGCATAGCATGTTTTTTATTCAAAATTATACTCAAATAGAGTAAACATCAAATACAAAAATATTAATAATGCAGCAGAGGGAACCCTGACAGTGTTATATCAGATTATTGATGGTGGGTAAGCAGGACTTACTGTGTTTGGTCCAAGTAGAGCTATATTTATCAAAAATAATCTTATAAGCTTATTTTAGGTCTGTTTCTGGAACATCTTAATCTAAAACACTGCACAGCGCCCGATTTGAGGTCAAATATTTCACACAAAAATTCTCATTTGCAGCTGCTGGACTGATTGATCTGACTTCATCTCCTTGTCAAACAGCTACGACAATAAAATTCTTCATGCTGATCATAATTCTTACTTTTATGCTTTAATGCAGAGCCTTTACTTATAATGGAGTATTTCTACATTGTTGTCAACTCTATCCTCTTTTTCTCTGTGATGCACCTTCTCAAGTGGTGTTTTCCACTTCTCCACTAATATAAACTACTACTTTAAGTGAAAGAAACTGAAGATGTGTTTTATGCATTTGGATATGCTGCAACTGGACTGATTTATCACTGTGTTTGGTTTTCAATTTAGCACCAGTGCGTCTTGTTCGATGTTGATGGTTTAAGTAATGAGCTGCACTTTGTGTTGCGTTGCATCCAGATGAGGCCAAAAAAGGTGATGGAATCTGTGTGTGTGTGTGTGCATGTTTCCCACCATGGGCTCTTGATGACAGTCATTGAGATACAGGAGCGGCTGGAACGGAGTACACGATTGCCTTTGCTGCTGTACATCAGCTCCTCTAATCACAGAGGTTATTTGCATTTATGTCCAGCAGTTCATTTATGTCCAGCAGATGAAAAACTCTCGAGGGCGGGGGTGAAACAGGTAAATGATCCACACAAATGAATGAGCAATACGGGAATACTGCTGGTGCTTATCAGGTACAGCCAGTGGAAAATGATTAGTACTGACTCATGGACTAACACGGTGCAGATATGAACACTGAAGACCCGGATGTGATCGCACCACGGTTCTCTCTGCTTGCAGCATCCACCACAGCTTCAGAGCCTCCAGTGAAATCACTGCCTCGTCATCACATAAATGGGCCCATTAATCCCACTCAGCAGAGGACAACAAGCCTCTTAAATCTCTAATTGATTAATTATCCCCACTGAGATTCACTCTTACCAAAGACATTCATGGGTGATGAGTGAAAATGTCAAAAACACGAACAAGAGCCTGTTTGTGTGTGTATGTAATTGTTTATGAGTGGCTTTTATGACTCAGTCGCCTGCCTGAGGTTGTTAATACTTTGCTCTCTGATCTCCCTGGCATAGCAAGAATAAATCTATCTGCAGAGGGTTTATGTGGATGGGTGGCAGGATGGTAACAGTTGGCAACTTTTAAAAAATTTTTTTTTTTTATAGCTCCAAGCACTGGATGCTGATCCCCAGCAGGCACTCCACAACAGTTTATGTGGTTCTAGTAAGCACAGGCATGAGCTCCCACCTTTCACTGCATGTACTGTATGTAGCACAGACATCTGCAAATGTGCCAATGGATCATGAAAACACAATCAGCTGTGCTGCTTCACAGTCTGAATGACCTTTTCAGGATCATTTTCGCTTCACATCCTTTTGGTACTCAGTCTTACTTTCCTCTCAGCATTGTTTTTCATCGATCACATGATGGAAAGAATGTGAACATCAGAATTACAATATTAAAGACAGTTTGACAGAAGCTTGAAGGTACAATTTGTAATCTGTCTCTGCCACTGAATGTGGTTTATTGCCGGGGTAGGGAGTCTGTGCTATCCTAAAGCTCCTTTAAAGGCAATAAACATTTTGAATAACTTGCTTGTTTGCTTTCTTACGGAAACAGCTCTATCAACAAGTAGCTCAGCTTTGCATAATGATGGGGAAAAACGGGGCAACGGTTAGATTCAAATTCCAAAACTGAAATGGGAAATGTCAAATTAAGTTGTCTGTTCTTACACATGAGTTTTTTGTACATTTTAATAACTAAACATTGGAGTCGTATCCTCCTAACGGACATCACTGCTGCCAAAAAGATGCTGGCTTTACACTGGAAGCCTGCACATAAGCCCCAATGGATTAACACATACGTTGACATAATAAATATGGAACGATCAGTGGCAAGAATGCACGGTGCTGAAGCTGATGGCAAACAGTGGCGGATAATATTAAGGAATTGCTGTAATCACTATTTTTACTTGCATTATTTCTTAAAATGTGGTTTCTCATGTCCTGCAAGAGTTTTGTAGAGATCCCGAGGTGAGGGGGTGGGGGTGGGGGGTTGCCACTTAGTTTCCTTTTTTTTTTTTTTCTTTTTTAATTGATGCAATGTACCTGTAATGTTTGTTTTTGTTTTTATTTCTTCTATTTTTACCCTTTATACCAAGCTAAGCTAAGCAAAGAGAAGACAAGCTAACCTAACCAGCTTTTGCAGGACATTGATGCTGATTTTCTCATTAAACAATCTGAAGAGATTTTGTTGATTTTTCCCATCCACTCGCCTAAATGTACTTAAATTAATCCAAGGTTAAGTCTGCACAAAAGTCTGCAGAGCCTAGCCAACATTGCTTTTTTTCATCACATGCAAGTAAATGCTATTAAAAGTGCACTTACATATGATAATCCTCAGAAAAATAGCACATGCTCACGAAACACTTAAGTTAAAGCCACTTTTCAATCACGTAGCTTGGATGAACAGGAAAAGGCTATCAACTCTCTATTAATCATTCCACCGCCCTCACTGACCCGCAGCTGTTTTCATCAGTGCCTTTTGTGTGCCAGTGTTGTTCCTAATGGGCACTGGGCAGAGCACCTCACGCTGTCGACCACAGCCACGCAAAAAAGATTAATTACATCTTAGCAACACCTTCCTCACCTCCGCATTCCTAGAAAACCAGTTAACATTCATGGTGTTGAATCAAAACACTGAAAACATGCATAATCAAACAAAGCCTTCAGCTGACAGAGCAATCATCCCGTCAGAAGGTAATGCCTGAGCCACGGCACGACCGGCACTATAACACTGGAGCAAGCGAGGGAAAGCAGCCCAGAGAAAATAGCGGTGGAGCATCCTTTTAAGTCATAATGAAGGCGGGGGTTTTTGAGGGTCTGAAGTGAGGGTGGGATAGGCATTGCATAAAGTACACGCCAGTTGACCTTTGCATAATGAGATGCAGATGAGGAAGCTTTAGCCCCTCCACAGATATTGGTGGAAAAACGAAAAGGTCACTTAAAAGTGGTATTCTGAAGTTTGCAACTTAACATTTCTGTGGCCCGTTGTAATTTACAATAAATGCCTTAGTCTAATTATGTGCTTTTGTACAAAAAGGGGAATAATTGAATGGTGAAAGTGCTGATGCGATATATTACTTCAATAGAGCATCATGACAGGGACTGGAAGCAGGTCATTTTGTGCCTCTAATGAGACGGTGCTGCAGTTAAAGAGCTCCTAGGTTAAATGTACAGCAGGTTTTTTTTGTCAGGTGACATCTAGTGGTTGTGGTAATGATGACAAGAGTGAAGAGAGAAGTGTTCTAACGTACAAATAATGACAAAGTCTGAGTCAGTGGCTTGATGGATTGGTCAACAAAACACAGGAATATGAGGCTTCCATGTAAAATCAGCTGCATGTCTTGACACCAAAGCAGCATCTAACGCATTTGTGTGTGTGTGAAAAAATGTGATGAGGCACAAACCTCAAGCTACTGTTGCAGCAAATCTACTGAAACACCTATTTTACAATTGTTGAACATTTGTTTTGGTCCTGCCGATTGCTGTGTGGCTCTGTGAAGAAGGGCAGCCTCATGGCTTCGGGCGCCTCTGTCCCCACTGATGATGTAACGTAAATTAGGAAGAGCTCTGTTACAGCTGTGCCTAATTTAACCTGACTCACAGCTGACCATGGGGGGGTCATCGCTTTAAGGTTAAGTTGTTAGACCTGAACACGAGAGACATCCGCTCTGTGGGTTTAACTCAGTGCTCCTGCATGGTAGGTGTATGTTTATACTGTGGGCTAGTCCACGTCCAGTAACCCCATCACCTGCAAATTATGTTTATATAAAGCTAAATTGCAAAGGCAAACAAGTCTTGGAGGATGGCAGGTTCATGTCGTTACCAAAGACAATGAGTAATTGTGTAAAATAAAATGATCTCTGTACTGATCAAAATAATTATGGTTACATTTTTTGCTATAATGAAGAAGCACTTCTTCAATGGCTTCAAATACACAGACAATATTGTGTCTGTTCTGAAGTTCAGTTCAGTTTAAAATCACAACACAGCGATGCCACATGATGTAAAGTACCACTACGACAACAAACCAACAAAAGAAGCCAAAAATGGAGTTTATAACAGTTCTTATGACTGCAGCCATGTACAAAAGCAGACCGAGGAAATAACTGCACGACAGCTGACAAAAAGGACAGATTGTAAAAGTGCATGTGATGCTCTGACAGTTACTGTTCATTGTTCAGATAATGACGACTAATCTGGCAGAAATATTCATACAGGGAGTTCCTGACTGAACAAAAATGATACTTCTCCAGTCAGCCAAAGTGTTGAAAGACCTAACGCTTAACTACCCAATAGATATAAGATTTCAATTATTATTCAAAAAGTTTGATGATCCTTGATTGTCCTATTCTGAGCACCCATTACCACAGTGATAATGATTGTAATAATAAGGGGGCCATTATCATTAGTAGTATTAATCACTTAAAAAAGAGAAATTCCTATCTCTAGCTATGTATGGAGATGTTTTTGATGCAGGACCATGTTCAGGACAGATGAATGAATGTACAAAACATGCATAAATGCACATGAATACACAGAAACAGTTGTTATTCATGGTCAGGAGGGCTCACAGGGCCAGTCAGCGACAGATGCTAAACCAGAGGGTTGGCAGTCAGACCTCACCCCCGACAGGAGCTGTTTGCACTATATCCTCTTCTCTCCTCAGTGGACATGTTTAATCAGCTGCTGGACATTATCCTCCTCTCCCTTTCCCCCTCCACACTTCTTGGACTGCTCACCTGATTCCACTCAAATGGCAGCGAGGTGTGCACCGTTTCCGGTGCCAGTGGTGAATTATTTCAACCTGCCTCCCAAAGATAACTCCTGCCTTCTTTCTCCCCCTTCGCTGTCTTCCCATCACCATAGTCCTCCCACATGTCCCACAAAACTCCGAGCCGGAGAGTCAAACTGTCACGGCTATGAAGTATTTTGACGTCAATTTCATGTTCAGTGGGATGTAGGAACCACAGAGTCTGAGGAAATGGCTGTTTTGTCAGGATGAAGGTTCTTGGGAACTGACACTGTCAAACAGATTAGGACCAGCAGTGACAGTGAGAAAAGATACAGAGACTCAGACAGAAATAGAAACTTGGACAATCTCATATAGGCTCTCTGTTAATGTCATGTGACATTCTTTCTATACCACTTTGGCTTTGATGCATATATAGTTTTATCCCATAAGCAAAATAAAAATACTTTTAGTTTTTGCTTGTCCTCTAGAACTCTGTCTCCTTGATAAATGAGAGTCTAGAGACAATGCCCACTGTACAATCTTTGTTTCTCTGCTTCAGTCATTTTGCTGATCAGCACAGGCACATAGTGCATTTGGGGATTTTAGAAAAAAACAAAAAAAACATTGTAGTAGGACTGGAGGCTGGCACGCTCAAACCCTGCTGTGAACGAAAGTGAAAATACACAGAGAGATCAACAGGAAGGGCTGATGGTGCAGAAGCTGAGGATTAATCTCAGTACAGCACGACTGCGGAGGAGTACAAAAAAAAGGCATTTAGGGTAATACTGTGGATCTCTTCTATCTGTCCTTTGCAGAAAATGTTACTTCCTTCACTCACGGCAAGGTTCATCTGACATTTGAAGATCATAATGAGCCATTTCAGGATAGACTCTACTTGGCTGTAGCACTCTTTATTGCAGTGGGAACAATTTGCCATTTGTTTGCTTGATGGATGTATTTCGTAATTTTTAATAACTCAATAAAGCAGGAAGTCAGATCTCAATGCAAGAAGGTGGAGGTGGCCATATTTAGTACAGTACAAACAACTGTCATCTCTTATTTTAGAATATTTAGCACATGCAAGATGGTTTCATCCTTGACCCATACCCACACACAGACACAAACACACCCCCACATCTACCCCCCTCACTGTTTCTAAGCACTATTTCCTGCTATATTAAAATGCAATAATAATTTTTTAAGGAAATGACTCTTGCTAATGATTTAATGGTTTAAAAAGCACAATCTCTGATGATGGCATCTACCCACTGATAAGCTATAAGTCTAATTACTCCACACTGTGTTAATGGCACATTTGGGCTTATTGAGCATATTCTACAGCAGCAAGACTCCCTCAGGCCATTTGAAGAGTAATTAGCATCACTCTGTCAAACCTTAATACAGCTGAACTCTGACTCAGATACACTGCATTGACTCTTTTCTGAACGGCCCTCATCAGTTATGCTACTGAAGATGATACAACATCTCTGCTCTTATACTGAAAGTCCTCAGCTGCTCAAACAGCTGTTGGGCCTGGGCCACCTCAGTTCCTGTTGCTTCACCTGTCAAGCTTTCTGTTATTGCACAGGACACACATGCAGTGTACAGTGATATCTGTGGCAGATGCAAGGGAAATCCATGGAAAAAAGGGGTCCTCCCTTTCAAGACGTATACAAACACATAAAATCAAGCTTTTTATTGTCGTCTAGCAAAACTGATTTCAATAGAGATCATTAAAATTACATATTTGTCAAGTTGTAAAATATAATTATCACTTGAAGAGGCTACAGTGCTGTTAAATTTGTTGCCTAGGATCTGTTCTTATACAGGGAAATAGTTCACAGGGATTTGGCACACAGGACATAAAGTTTTTCACAAACATTTCACTGACACCAGGAACTTCCCCCAACCTTCAAGTGCTTTTGTTCCCTGAATGTAATAGACTGTAGCTCACACAGACAGACAAATCCTGCTCTCTGGTATCAAGACATGTACTTCATCTGTCCTCCATCAATCTCAGGCACCTACTTGTGAATCTAGTGTGAGACAAAAATGGTGTGTTTGATTCAGCCAAGAAAAACTTTGGCTAAAGTCAGTGGGAAAACAGTTTTTGTGTGTGTGTGATTGCGATTTGTGGAAGCCAGGGTTGAGAACTGAAAAAAAAAAAACAATTTGAATGCATCTGATGACTACATATGATAATGTAAAAAAAAATAAAATAAATTTAAAAAAAATTTAGGGACAGTCTGGTTGATCCAGAAACATGGTTTCTGAGCAGTATCTGAGCAATCATGGTTGGGAATGTAGTGAACAGAACTTTTATATGTTGCTTAAAGGATTGCAGAGACTGAGCAGAAATGAGTGATCCACACTTAGTGAGACTTCCCATCCAGGCACTTGACTTTGTTTTCATAAAAGGTTCATAGAGTTTTCCTCACACACTGGTCTTTGTGTTTACTCCCTACTTAATGTTTAGCATATTTAAGTGCAAATTGTGTGCAAAGCAAATGGCTGTGGGTTGTTTTGCAGCGTTTTTTTTTTATGCTGGAGGGTTTAAGGAGCTGTGCATCTGAGATGTGACGCTTCTTCTATTGTGGTTAAATTAAATCTGCAAGGCAAACTAGCTTTTGTTCTCCTGAGGCAAACTAGCTCATAGTCAAAGTGATAATGTGTGCAGCTTTGTGCACGAACGATAGAGAGAACAAGAGAGAGCAGAATCCAAGTATTATTTGTGAATCTCTTGGGATGCTTCATCACCTCTGAACAGTGCATATTGGAAACACTTAACCTCAGGGCACAGCATTAATGCCATACATCCATACAGGGCAGGATTACCCTGTGATAACCAAGGGGGGGGAAGTCATAAGTAGTGGCCTGATTCTGTCTACAATCAAGTGGCCTGACTGCATCATATCTGAGCTTTTCCATTACGGTGGTCCTGGTTCCCATGGCCCTGAAGACTGCCGAGTGATGAAAGCCTCTGTCACAGCAGGGACCTCTTCAGAGCTAACAGAAACTGCAGTTGCTGAACATTCAATCAAAGTCTGCACGACGAAGCAGCTGTGCAACCCGCTGAGATTTATCTCTATCGTGGGCTTTTAATGTGATCTCAACCTGCACATTACTTATTTGTTGGACAGGAAGCAGCTTTGTGATGGAGACACTAAGAACTACTACTTTTTTTCTTTGCCGATACAAGCAGTTGAAGTAACTTTTATTTATAGCCTCACAGGTTAACAAGTTCTGATTTAATGTGACAATTAGTGAGATAAGTGCAGTGTAGCTTCATACCTGTTCTCTGGGGATTGTGGGAAATGAAGGAAATCTTGCACCTGATGAAGACATAAACTAAACTAATGTTCAAGTGACTAAGCTGTATTTCCACATCATCATCAGTGAATGTTTTTAAGGTCTTAAACGCGCTGCTCTGATTCACTCTCGTCAGCTCTGCCTTCACAGCTAAAATCAGACTGTTACTGATTAGGGAAAACGCTCTTGTAAAACCACTGTGCATGCTCTACCTGCGCAGCACCACATCCACAAAGTTAGTGAACAGCTGGTGAAGGGGCTCTTAGGAGTCTGACAGTTCCCTCTGGAGTTGTCAGGAGAAAAAACACAGAATTTAAAGGAGAATGAATATTGGATTTAATTTTAGGGCTGCCACTAAAGATTATTTTCATCATCACTTCTCTACTTCTCTGATCTGTAAAATATGCTGAAAATTACACATCACAATTTACCATTGCCCAGGATGAGAATTTCTCTTTATATTAACTTAATCATTACTTATTAATAGATTAGCGTGTTTATTTTCCTGTTGAACAGCTAATCAGTTGAGCAACTAATCATTTCAGCTCTGCTTACGATCACCATATACTCCAAGGAAATGCAAATGTTGCTCTTGCTAACATACTTGCATATCACATTTCTAAGGTGATGACATATCTTTGTTCACAGTATTGCACTGAGGCCCAAGTGGAAAAAAAATCATTAGCAGGTTTGATCAGTGGGAACAATAAGACTGACATCATAGGAGAGTGTAAATGATCTCTAGAGTGGCCAGAAGTAAAAAAAAGAAACAGTCTCCAGGTGGAGAGCAGTATAGAGGCATTCATCAGGAGTTTCACAGTAAATGGGTTATCCCTGTATTGAGTTTATTTGCTGAGTCCAGAAAGCAAGCAAAGAAAACATGATACATTGAGAAGACATGTCGGTCCATGAAATGTTCTTGACAAAAACTGGGCCTTGCTATGCTGCCACATGTTCCAGTAAATACTGTATTTGCTGATGTATGATGGGTTAATGGTATGTTGTGAAGTGACAAATGAGGAACTGTCAGTGTAGATGTAGTGCGCTTTGCTCGGTCATTGCCAAGGTGCCTAACTGCTGCCTGTTGAGGATTGATGAACTCCTCCTAAAGCCATCACAACAACTCCTCTAAGTGTACACCGGCGCTGTGAGGGCTGCACCAACTAAATAAATGGATGTGTGGTTAGAATGGATGTTGTAATCAACAAGGTCCTTACGTAAGAGAAGACTTGATGTCCATTTTACTCCTGGGGCAAAAACCACAATGTGCCTCCAACAACAGACGCTGCTCAGCTTTATTTTTTTCCATTAGACATAGTTGTTGTCTGCCATTTGCAGTCCGGCTGCGAGACTCTACTTCACTCCAAGACCCAGCTTGTTTTTCTTTCCTCGCTTGGGCACATACAGACATGGAGATCAGTGATGGCGCAGACATTACTTTAGCGTGGATGCAGGTCAATAACAAGAGAAGCAGTGCCTGGGATATGCAGTAAGAGATGTTTGAATGGAGCTTCACTAAGCTTCACACATAATGCTTACTGATGCATTTACAAGTACAGTTACATCCTCATTGCTCTTAGCACTAAAGACTCCACTGGTAATACAGGGCAGTTTTTAGCTTTCTGAGAACACCCTTGAAACATTATGTGTACTTTGGGATCCATTATTCTACTTAGAGTTATGAGAGAGTCATCAGTTAGTTTATTATCTACATTGCTTCTGATATCTCCAGAGTATCACATTTATAGTCATGTTTGCGTCAAGGCTTTATGGATGCCTATGTCAGTCTGTTGGTCTAGAAACATCCCAACAACTATGGGATGGATTGGTGTGAAATTTCATGCTGGTATCTTGATCCCCTGAGGATACATCATAATGACTTTGTTTATCCCCAACATTACCCCTAGCAACCATCATGACATTGATATTTGAGGTTTTGAGTGAAGTGTCTCGACAACTGTTTGATGGATTTGCGTGACATTCTTGCCCCATGCTGTAGATGCCCACTCTCGTTGAAAAATGTGTTGTCGTTACGTAAGCAAAGTAGGATATGAAGAAAATATAGACTGTTGCTGCACATTGGTGCTTGAATATAACAAAAAAATCCTACCAATGCTGTTAGATCGATTTGAGTCAGAGTTTACATCAAGATTTGAGGACTTGAAGAGGTACAGGCCACACGTTCTTCTCATTGGTCAGATTATACAGGCTTACAGGCAGCAGACTGCAGATCAGCCACGGAGAGGCTGCTCACTGAGAGAGAAGTCTCTGGTCGGAGAATGTGGCTTGGTGGTGAGGGGGAATAGCTTCTTGGTTTTAAGGGGTCTTATATTAGATGGATTACACAGAGAGTGGAATGGACGGCTTTGGGTTTTTTTTCCCCATTTCCATAGAATAAGACCATAATTTCCCTGTGTGGGATAAAAACATTTGAACCTTTATCATCATGGAGGGCATTTTGAGGAAAGAAATACAACTAGACAAACAAACAGATTCTGAGTGCAAACCAGAAGTCTTTCACTGTTGGTTGAGTTTTAAGAGTCCAGAATTTTTTTCTCACCTCATCTATGACTGTCAGTCAAGAGGGCAAAATAAATCCTGTTTGACCAGACACTAATGAAATGCCTGGTTAAAAACATGACATCCGTGGATAACCACTCTGTATTGCATCTCAGTCAGGCTGTCACTGCTTGCAATACTCCCCTGCCCGAGTGGAACAACCAGCACTGGGGATTTAGCGCTGTTGGGGGCTCTGGTACACGGTGAGGATTAATGAGCAGACATGAATTCACAGCATGCAGGCTTCTGTCTTTTTCTTGAGTGGACAGTCCAGATCCAACAGGTGAAATTAACTTATTAGCTTGTTTGTCTACATCTCCTGCCGGGGGGATTTGGTCTTACATTGTGCATCAGTATTCACTCACTGGGCTGCTCAAAGCCAGGGAGACAGCTTTAATCTCCTGGCAGCTTCTCTTCACCGAACCTGTTCCCTCACTGTGAAACTGCAGCTGGTCGCACAACATGGTGACGCTAGCAAACCTAAAGCGTAACGTTCAAGTCTGTATTGAAAGCCTGACGGAAATGACACATTCTGCTCTTTCTAAGTCTTTAGTAAAACCATAAAGGTGGTCATAAAACCTTAAGCAAGAAGTTACATTTGGTGCTTCTGGTGAGGGGTGGATCCACGGATGTGACACTGTAATAAGAAGGTCATAGTCTGGTCACACACTCCCTTTAGAGGGTCACACAGATGTCACCTTCTGGTCATGAGGTTTATTGATTTCAGTCAGCAGGCAAATCCACTCCAGTCCGGGCGTTGTTTTTTGGTGATTCATCTTATAATGATTTGCCCTTACATCCAATACAGAGCTTTTAATGATGTAATCGGGATAATTAAGAGCATGAGCTGTTTAACTGTGATCACTTGTGATACAGCTGAAATTTAATACCCATCAATTATGACAACATTCATTTTGTACAATTTTATAGCAGGAATATTATTGTTAATCTACAGGCTGAATGGAAGAGAGTCCCCAAGTACAAACTGCTGTTACATCAAATATTGTATTTTGCATGTAGCTTAATGTAACAGGGCAGGATGAACAACTTTGTAGCTCATATGTAATGTGATTGGCTTTCTCAGTACACTGGACGGCGTCTCCTGAAAACCACGATAAACATTTTCACCTCAGCACCTCAATCTGTCCAGGCACAGATGATCTGACATTTATCACCTCATGAGAATCACTTAGAACATACAACATACAACCAGGCTCTCATTCACTATCCTCGCCCGGTGAATGGAAGAACATCAGTGACCCATTTGCCTGCAGCTATACTGGGCCTCATTATGAGTAGAAATGGTCAGGACAGATTCACAGTGAGCTGTAAACATCAAAAAAAAAAAGTGGACATGAGGAGGTCAAAGGGAGAAAATCTCTAAAAAAGGTCAACTGTCTTTGAAGGTTCAGCAGTTAATTTAGTGCAGCCTGAGGTGAGGTGGTACGTGCCTCTCTAAGAAACTCAGTCCGGATTATGACCACTGTTAGTTCCTAGAGAAACCATGAAAATCAGCAACATGAGTTTGGCTCCTCAAACATTTTGGGAGGTTTGCCATTGGCCATAATTGCTAATTTCCTTGCTGAAAGGTTTTGTAATTCAGCCTGAAATACATAATAGTGACTACGCAGAGATCTGTCTTATTGAAATGCGATGAAAGCTTGGGGGCATATTTGTTATTCTTTATAGAGTGTTTTGTCCAAATCAAATGCAGAAAATCCGCATGCAGTCAGTGGAATGAAATAAAATGTCAAGTGAGTTTAAGTCTCATCAGGCTTGTGGCTTGTTCCCAATTGTCCAACCAGACTTAATAGCTCAGCGGGAAAAACAAATGAGTAAATATTGGATAATATCTTTGTCCTTAATTGGACAAAAAGATGGGATACTACAGTACTCCACAGTATTTCTGCAGTGTAGAGATGTGAGCAGTCTTTTCAGATCCCGAGGCACGGTTTCTTTCTGTCCGCACCTTAAGACGCATGGGCAAATCTGTCTCCTTGCTGCTGCTTGAGTTGCTGGTTTGACTCTGATGAGACGCAGCAGATGTGAAGTGGTTTGCTGTTCATTTGGAGCAGAGTTATGCGGAGTTAGAGAGCGCATCATGCACAGTCAGTAGTGTCCTCGCAGCATCGGGAAGATTTATTGTCACGTCTGAGTCACGGACACAGACTTCGGCCGTGCGAAACACAACACAGAGCTCCTTCTTACTAACAGTGACAATAACAATGCGGAATGTAATCCTAATTATGTGATGTAGCATTATCCACATTAACATCTGTGTGGTCAGTGTCTGATTAATTTTCCTCAAACTCTTATGGCTGCTGTTATGAATTTGTCTTGTCCATTCAAGTGAGTAAATCGGGGACTGAAAACAAAAAAAAAAAAAATTAACAGCAATTACTCAAGTGTCATCTGATCTCTGCACTCCGTTGTGTTTGACAGCCACAAAATGTTAAACAAAGTTACCACGTCATTTATCAAACTGCAGGATAACTAACTGTTCAAACTGTGTGCGCACTTTTAACACAATGCCTGTCGATTAGTGTCTTTTAAATAATAGCAGGATGAAAGCAATTGAAGGACCCATTTATAGCATGTGTAAAATTGCCTTTCTGTCATTATTGGGGCTTTTTTTGAGGCTATTACTAGGCCACTTACATCCTAATTTGAGTAAATTATCGTGAGCGCTGTCTTTCTAATCTCCTCTTGAAATTACAAGCAAGCAGAGAGTGAGGAAAAATATGTCTTTCACAGGTAAATTGACATGACAGCTTGAATTATGAATAAAAGTTTGGAGTCTGTGCTGCTGGTTGATTGCAACTCTGCAGACTCAAAGAAATAGCTGAGCTCAGATTGATACCGTGGGATATCGGCAATGGCCTTTTTTGAACCACGCTGCTGAGCATTGACTGGTGACATGCACCGAGAGCCCTTCCTTTAATCCTCCTCCCAGAGAAGCTTTTGGTTATCAGGGCAGTGAATTTGAACCATGTCAGTCACTCTGCCTTAGTGCTTCCGCTCCAACCACCGCACGATCTGAGATACTGGATTTATTCAACTTATTCTGTGTTTGATGGCTATAATCTGATTGTGTGTTCAGTTGATCTAATTTGCTGTGCTCGTGACCGGACCGTTCAGGGGTGTTGACAGACTATTAGGTTGTGGCGAGGAAAGGGGGTTGTGGGTGAGGTCTCTCAGATCAGACTGTCCTTTTGGTGTGTGTGTGTGTGTGTGAGAGAGAGTCTTCTTCATATTACACAGGGATGCAGTTAATGTAGCTGTGGTAGATTGGGTTGCCTCAACCCAGAGTGTGTGTACCCAGGGGACTCTGCTCTGCTTGGGAGAGGCGATAACAAGACTTCTCAAACACAGCTAATGAGCTCTAACAACCTGACTGATGATGACGCTCATGCATTAACCAAACCCATGAATCCTGCCTCTCTTTACTCTCCTCTTCTGCGAAAAATTGAGTAAACAATGTTAATTTAGCTGAGCGGCGTGCCACGCTTGAAACATGAAGGGAAACGTCTTTGTGCTGCAACAGCCACACTTTTTTTTTTTTATCTGCGGTGCTTTCACAGGCCCAGACAAAAATTACATGACCAGCATTTGAAGTTGTGAATTGTTTTGCTTGCAGGGAAAATTTGACTTCAGTCCTCTGCTTACATTAATTTTATTAATTGCCATTTAGATTCCATTTAAAAGAGGCAATTACTTTGCCACTTCCGAGACCTATTTAGTTTCAGATTCATTTGTACTCGCTTCATTGACTTTTTATTTGTGCACTGCAGTCTGCATGTCTAAATTTGAACCTGCACACACCATTTGCTGCTTTGTAAAATAGTTTTCAAACATCTTTTTGGTTTAAGTCAGTCATGTTCCAAGGAGAAAGTAAATTCTGTGATGTATAACTGCAGATAAGGTGAAGTGGTCAATACAAGAACAAATTCCTTTTTTCTGAGTATTGTCCATTTTCTTTATTTGTAAGAGTTGCTCCTGAGATCTGCAGCACCCACGCTCACTCACATAATGCAGGTGGAGTGACATGATAAATGGGAGCTGCCTGGTACGGGGGGATTTATACGACAATAAAATAGGCTGGTAATTGATGCCTCTGTAATGTTTAGAGTGATCAATAACAAAACCAAGTAAACAAACAGCAATTACAATAAGCCTCTAATATATTTAGTAGTTTTCAGCGAGTGTTTCCAGACTGCAGATGCGAGGAAACATTCTTTCACTTCCTTTGCCACGCGACTTCACTTCTTTTGCTCTTGGACAGAGACAGAAAAAGAACGACACAGACACAATAGAGGAGAACCGAGAGAGAGGAGGAAGACTAGAACGCGCCAGTAGCAAAACAGACTTTCGTTTTCATGTTAACGGCAGTGATATCTGATATTTTCTTACGTCTGTGCTCTGGGCAATGACAGAAGTGCAGGACCGAGGCTTGTTTTGAAAAGCTTGCCTATTTCAGTCAGTGTATTCAGTGACTTTGCGGCTGAACCAACAAGAAGCTGCAACTTAAGATTTCTTGACATCAAGAACTTAAGGGCAGCCTCGATGATACATTTATTAATATAGCTGTATATCATGTATGTCATTTATGTCCTTGGAAGTCTATCTTAATGCTGATTTTATCCCTGGTGATGTAATAACTGTACATGGCCCCGGGCACATGTCCCAGTTCTCTCGCAGTGTTAACTAATTTAGTAATATTTGCATGTACCGCTTTAAGACATGTAGAAAGTCAGTAGCTTGGCAACTTGGAGAAATCAGGGGGTGTTAAATATTTATTCACAAATGTACGTTGTCTGTGCACAGTGCCTCACCAGCTGGATCCTGGGAGGTGATGATAACATGCGAGCCACCAAAGGGCCCTGAACGCTCCGTCAGCGAGCCGAAGGTGGAGAGCAACTCGTTGGTTATAAGGCCCGGTCGCACACAATCTCTTTGTCCACATCAGGAGGCAAACACGGTTCACAGGCCCGAGGCAGAAAACATAAACACCACATCTATTGACCTTTCCCCCCCATGCATAGTTACTCGTTATGCATTAAGCAGCACAGAGATGCTGTTTTCACCACTTCCCCTCTTCTTATACCCAAAGGACATTAAACGGTTCCATGTTTAAATAGGTCCCTATGACTCAGTTAAACTACATGGCTGTACATGATTAGCTGTTAAAGCAAACAATATGTCACTAATTAAAAACGAATAGAAGCTCTTCCTCTTACTGTTACAATAGAATGGTAGCAACAGCAAGTGGATGATGTTTCTATCTTTGCTCTGTACAGTGCTCTTATTTTGGTGTTGATGTGCAGAAAAATGTCACATTTCATCTTCATGCCTTTGTTACATTAATCACACTCAGCTGAAGAGTTAGTCTGACTAAGCTGTGAACACAAGTGAATGGCATTTTCTGTTCTGACAGCCTTTTGAAAGTGATTATCTTTAACAGGCTGAAGTGTCTCAGCGGGGTCATAGTGTGGTCATCGTAACATAACAGGTTTTGATGTGGTTGTAAATCTGTGATGAAAATGCAAATATTTTGGAAGGCAAATTTCAAAGTGGGGCAAAAGATGCAGCCTTGAGTTTTAGTATAAGAAGTACTGAGAAAGACTGGTGCAGGTTAGCTGCTCGTAGGCCTCCACTGCTCGGTAAAGCCAGACCAGTAATGGCTCTGCAGTCAGACTGGGAAAGAAATTCTTCCTTGGATTTATCCGCCAGGACCAGGTCTCATGATTTACACTAATGGAGCTGGTAATTGACAGAGCTGCTGAAATCTTTACGAACTTTGAGACCACCTTCCGTGTCAGGATTTGAACTGGTTGTCTCCCCGTGTCCTGTCTGCCTGTGCTGTGGGCTGTGGTACCTTTATGTGGTTATGCAGTGGCGAAACCCTTAAAATGTCAATGCAGCAAAGAATTGTGGGACAGTGTTGTCTTCTGTCCTTACATATGTTCTTCACTTCCTGTTTTATTTTGGCATATCTAACCTTTCCTCTTCTTACAAATTCATACTTCCTGCCATCATCGCCGACCCCGTCCCTAATGTGTTGTACCTGTGTCTCATTGACTTTCCCTCCCAGAGTATTTAGTCTGCTGTTCTCTGTCTGCTCTGTGTTCCCTGTAAGTGCTCCAGTGTTTTCTCTATGTTCAGCCTTAGGATGTGTATGACCATTTTCTCATGTCTGCATCTTAATTTTTTATATTTTGTCTTTCAATTTAAACCTTACATCCTGCATAGGTCATAACTGTCCAGTTTTGACATTTACCAGCAGTAAAAATACTGTAATGTAATGACTTTTCTTTAAGTGGTCCAAAATACACTAAATGTATTTTTGTGCCTTCTCTTTCAGTGAAATATATTTAAATCATTACGGCTGTTGTGCTTTTATGACTTAGGTAAAACAGGAAATTATATTAGAAGATAGTAGATATTGATGGGGTGGTGTAAAAACGAAAACACTCCTGCTCTCTGAAACATTGGTTAAGGATTAATGAGACATTACAGATTGGTTATTTATATAGTTTTGCAGTTCAAATTTTTAGGTAGATACATTCTGTGGATCTTTGGTCATAATTTCAGAAAGTAGCAAATGTTCAGATGCAGATACCCTTTCAAATCTAACATCAGAGAGGTATATATTGGGG